>DVXP01002397.1:0-12814 GCA_018235645.1 Junonia grisea | reverse complement strand
AACGATTTTTTGTTATTTGGCCAGTTATGACCTGGTCTATATCCCATTTCAATTTAATCGTTGACTTTCGGGACACCTGTATATAATGTATTGGATACGCTCGTAGATCGAAAAACGTATACGAAAAAAAATAGAACACAACGCGTTGTGGCCACAGTAAATTTTCCATGGCACGAATTTTGCTATTTGGTACTTCTGTGTTTGACACAACGCGTCGTAAATGTTCTTATTACAGCCATTTGTATGTTTATCAAGAGTTATATGATATTTTTTCGCTCACTGAGCGTTTTGGATCTTTAAGCGTAACATATATCTACACGTTATTATTTATCGCTTCTGTTATTCCTATTTATGTTTTGATTTGAAATATTTTGATTTAGCGGTACTCGAGTCATGGCCATGGTAAAAAATAGCGGTATATCGAATATGGTAGTTGGAGATCGCACCCTTATGTGGGGTATCCCTGAAGAGTGGACCTTCGAAGAGGCCGCTACCGTGCCCGTGGCTTACGCAACTGTCTTCTATGCCTTGGTGAGCTTGTAGCATTTATTACATTTAATTGAAATTGCTTCTTAATAATTTATGATGAATATAAATACTCATATATGAGTCAACAGTTGTAATACAAAAAAGAAACCAGTTTATTTTCTAAAAACCCGTTCTAAACAATTTATATGAGAGTAATTTTTTTATTGTTTAATATTATATGTGTACCAATCGTTGAGACACAAAATTTTTTAATCAAGATTTTGTTACATTCAGGTTATGGTAGGTCAGATCAAAAGAGGTGAATCAGTTTTGATTCACGCTGGCTCTGGTGGTGTCGGTCAAGCCGCCATCAACGTTGCTCTTCACTATGGCTGCAACGTGTTCACCACTGTTGGCACAACAGAAAAACGAGCTTTTATCAAAAGGATCTTTCCCCAACTTCAAGGTACTTATAATTATAATCAACAATAATATAAAAGAAAACAATTAATTAAAAGTTAATGTTTCTTTCGATATTGAAATTATTAGAAAATTTTAATGCATGTGAAATCGTCAACTTTACACGTAATTGACCATAATTACGAGTGTTAGTGGTCCTCTTTTAAAATGATTTTTTTATAATGTTCTGGCACACAAATCACAAAGAAAATAACCAATCGCTACACAACATCTACGGATAAAAAAATTTACATTGTTTATTATTACAAAGGGTTGTTTGACATTCTTCATATTTAATTCACAGATACTCACATTGGTAACTCTCGTGACACATCTTTCGAAGACATGATCATAAAAGAAACAAACGGAAAGGGATTAGATGTGGTCCTAAACTCTGTCTCTGATGACAAACTACAGGTAATGTCGCAAAAATTTGTTAAAATCGAAATAAAAATTTGCATTTTGAGTATGGCATGGGAACCTGATTCTGAGATATTCAAAAAAATGGCGTAATCAATCAAATTCACAAGGCGTTTTTTTCTATTCCATTCATTGATTAGTTTTTCGAATGCCTCGGAATTAGGTGCCCTTGTTATTATTTATTTGTAGTTAAAATATGATTAACTGTACAGGCCTCATTACGTTGTCTTGGTTATCGCGGTCGTTTCCTCGAGATGGGCAAGTACGACATCAACAACAATACTCCAATCAACATAAACTACTTCCTTAAGGAAATCTCCTTCCATGGTATCAGATTGGAGTACATCTTCGACCAGAACTACGAATTTAGAAAGGTTTCTTTTCTTTATTGCTATCATCGCGAATGTGCAATTGTCTTAATGATTACGATTTCTATAATAGCTACTTTCCTGTTGTTTTGTTAATATTTATCTTAGATTCTCACAACCATACTGGAATAAAACTATTTTATTGTATATTCTAAATATGTAAAATGAACAATTAAAATGAACATTCAAAATAAATAAATTTAACAGACTCTGCATGATCTGATGTTATCTGGCATCGAGAGTGGTGCTGTTCGTCCGCTCACATATTGCATTTTTGAGAAGAATGAAATTGAGACAGCATTTATGTATATGGCCGCTGCAAAACACATCGGAAAGGTAAATGATTTAATAACACTAACATTTTTTTATTGGGAGGAGGGCACTTTTGCCCATTACATTTGATGAAATATTAGCATTTATTTAATTTTATAAGTTGAGTGAAATCTAAAGTAAAAACTAGGACCATCGTTCAACTAATGATCAGAGCAACATAATGTACGATGGGGATATAATTTAAAATATTTATTTTATTATTTTAAATAAAATATTTATATTGTTAAAGGTAGGTCAAGATATTTGTATCTTTCTATACTTAAGCTGAAGTATTAAATAACCATCTTAATTATATCATTTATTAAATCATTTATTTTGTAAATTATATACATTTTGTTTCATCCGAAATGTATCATCGATGATACTAGATAGAAAGTATTTTTGCCGGACAACTAAATCACGTATTAAAAGCTTACCATATTTTTTATAGATTTTAATCAAAATTCGCGACGAAGAACGAAACAGAAGTCACGCGAGACCAACAAGTCAACCAATAAATGCATATGCTAGGTATGTTAAAATTAAATAATTTCCAAGTTCATGTCGAGCCACGCACATGAAGGGTTCCGTAGTTTCTATCACAATATGCAGACATTCAATAGTATGTATGTATGTAATACTATACTTAAAAGCTTAATATTTCGGAAACTATTCCTCTTCTGGAAAAATGGTTTTCCTACACCTATAATATTTTAAAAGACCTATCCAACGATATGCCACAGCATGGGATAAATAAAAAAACATTTTTTGGCCTCGGAGCAAAGCCGCGGACAGACAGGCAGACGGACATGGCGAAACTATAAGGGTTCCGTTTTTACTACGGAACCCTAAAAATATACCATGAATTTTAATTCCTATCAGAGAAATCTGCATCTTATCTTTCAAATTAAATACCCGGTGCAGGTACATATTATTTGCAGGTGAAAATTATTTATTAAAGCTGGACACAGTAATTTTTTATCCATTAACGATATTACATTATGTAGATACACGTGTGACCCAGAACTAGTGTACATCGTGGTAGGAGGTCTTGGAGGCTTCGGCCTGGAACTTGCAGATTGGCTCATCTTGAGAGGAGCTAAGAAACTATTACTCGTTTCCAGAAGTGGAATTAGGGATGGTTACCAAGCTTTGCGAATGCGGTAAGATTTTTTAAAAATAGTGATTAAAAAAATGAATCGATTTCCAATTTATAGTATTATCCTACTTTTAAGTTAAAATTAACCAAAATGGTTTAAAAGTTCACAATAACACAAACTGTAGAAATCCAAACTCAATGTAACTGCCGTAAATTGTCGAAAATTTCCCACGATTGTCATTCTGTTCCATCCTCAGATTGATACCTAAAATTAAACCTTAATAAATCTTAATAAAATTGAAGTATTTTAAAATAGTTAATTACAAAAATAAACAAATGTATTAGTTGCCCTAAAGATTTTCTCTGGGATATCATCATTAGTTCCTGATCAGTATGTCACGGGACCGCCCTTGAAATCTTCTTTTCAACAAAAAAAGATAATCAAGGTCCGTTTTTTGAAGTCGATCAAAAATTATAATTGAAGAAAGTTCTAATAAAATATGTGCCTATATAGTGCCTCAATTGTATAAAACAATCACATATTTCTCTCAATAGAGCTTGGGCAGGTTATGGTGCTGATGTTCAAATCACAACGCATGACGTAACAACAGAGAAAGGATGTGAACAAATGTTAAAGATGGCGAATGCTATGGGGACAGTCGAAGCAATATTCAACTTAGCAATCGTTCTGAGAGACCGCATCTTCCAGAATCAAACTCCAGAATCCTACAAAACATCGTTCGCGCCCAAAGCTTTGGCTACAATGAACTTGGATAAGCTGTCGCAGAAATTGTGTCCAAAGTTAAAGTATGTTTATACTATTATATCTACACTATTATAATAAAAAAGAAATATTTGCATGTATGTATATATGCAAAGAACATACTTAATTCTATACTTCTTATAGGGATTTCGTCATATTTTCGTCCTTGTCTTGTGCCCGGGGCAACGCTGGTCAAACCAATTACGGTTTTTCTAACTCTGTGGTAGAGAGGATTTGCGAGAAGAGGAAAAGTTTGGGTCTGCCAGCACTCGCTGTGCAATGGGGCGCTATAGGAGATGTGAGTTTTTGAATGTTTACAAATAAAACACATTTTTATACAAAAATATGGCATATTTTATTTTACAACAAAAACACTAGGAACAGTAGTATTAACGGTAAAAGTAGTTTCGTTACCTTACGAGTTTAAAAACGCTTAAAATGGTTTTGGTTCAAATTAACGATTAGTCCAATTATTTTCCAGGTGGGTGTTTTAGCAAATATGAAAAATGGAGAGGACGAATTAGTAGTAGGTGGAACTCTCCAACAGAAGATTTCTTCCTGTTTAATGTGCCTCGATAAATTCATTAGGCAGGATGCTGCAGTAGTATCTTCGATCGTGGTGGCTAAGAAAAAAAGTGGAGGGTCTCGATGTGACAGTATGTTAGATGTTGTCGCACAAATTATGGGTAAGAAATAAACTAAAGTTTTCTATAGTAGAACAATAATTATCGATCTTTACACGTCAACAATTTTCATCTCACTGCTAGGTATAAAGGAACTAAAGACGGTGGCTCAACAAATGTCCTTCGCTGATTTGGGTATGGACAGCATGATGGCTGTCGAGATCAAACAGGCTCTTGAGTACGATTTTGAGATATTTCTGACAGCAAAGGACATCAGAAACTTGACATTTGCAAGGTAATTGTTTATATAATTATTAGTTGGAAGACGTAATCTACATTGGTCTGATGTCTTTTTATTTTAAATAAATTAAATCGTCATAATATATCTGTCATTTCCATCCGCAGATTAACAGAACTAGCAGTTCAGCGTGCAGCGGAAGCATCAATGTCCAAATTAACTGCTCCAGTGGTGGTTCATGACACAATTGTTAAAGCAGTTCTTGCAAAGTGTATTGGTAATGAAGAAAACGATACGAATCCTTTTAAAACCTTGCCGAGTACTGTCAGCAATTTATCTAAAGTGAGTATATCTAATTTTATTTACTTATTTCAATTTGTTGCGGTTATTTTTTTGCTATAATAACTTCTTCAACTTTATAAATACTTAATCATAAAGATGTTTCATAGAAATTTATACAATCCAATTCTTACGTTGTGATTTTAGGACTAGCAACAAAAGTTTGGTTTGGTTTTAACATAACAATAAATTTAAAAATATATATAACGCAGTTCTTACTAAACTTTTCCAGGTCACGGTGACAAATTAATAACCCGGAATTCATCTGAAACACTCTTCTTGAACCGACAGCAAATTACACAATTAATTCATATTTTTTGAATTTTGGTTCTATGGATAAAGTAATAAAAAATAACTTTAAATTATGAAATTTGTTATCTGAGAATATCACTGAAGATTATGGATTCTGGCTTGTTTAAAGGCAGCTAAGTTTTCAGGTTATTTCAAAAGAAAGATGTTACCATCCGTAAGAAAGTTATTTTTCAACAAAGAAAGTTTCAATAAGCTAATATACTGATATGTATTCTGTTTTGTTCATAATGGTTGGGATTGGTTTTACGGAAAGTTGTGGTACTTGGAAAAGGTTTTAATAAATGTATTTATATTTTACGCAATTTTGATTTTATATCGCCCTATGGAAAAATCCTCTCCGGCTAAGCACAGATTAAACAAAGATTATAAAAACGTAAATTGAAATATTGCCTAAGTCAGGAATCATAATCAGTGATTATATTGAATTCTTTACTTTTTTTATGGTAGAGGGCGGCAAACGAGCTGACAGATCACCCGATGGTAAGTGAATGCTGGCGCCCATGGATATTTGCAACACCAAAGGAGCTACAAATTGCGTTGCCGGCGTTTAGGGGGCATGGAGGGGGAATGGATGGGAAATTAATGGGTAAGGGGTGGGGAATTGGGCCTCCGGTAACCTCACTCACGCGGCGAAACACGACGCAAGCGGCATTTTACGCTGGTTTTCTGTGAGGTCGTCGTATCACTCCGGTCGAGCCGGCCCATTCGTGCAAATGATGCATGGCTCTCCCACGGCTGTACTTACATGTAGACATACATATATCCATATAAATCTTTCCTGTTAATGATCATTATAGTATAAATTTGATCGACGTATCTGATGACTGATGAGTAGTATTATATTTCCTAGAAACTGTCACACTTTTACAAGTTGTTTTGCTTATCAAAAACATTAATGTAGCTTTGAACTGTGATGAATAAGGGCTTTCAATCTTTCATGATTTGTAAACCAAATTTATTATACTCGTATTTAATTGAATCACGCGTTACTTTGCGGAATTCCATGATAACAAATCAAATATTTATTTTTCTATAATCCGCGTATATAACTTCACAAATGACCGTTGAGAAGAACTCCTCAACTGACCGTTGTAGAGGCAACATCTCCTGAGGATGCTCCGGTGTCGGAGTGAAACGTGCGTCGAGTGTCTGTGTGTACATCATACCAGACAGATTTATACTGTTTTCGCGGATTATAGCAAAATAAATATTTGATTTGTTAACTACACTTTCTATAATAATTTCTAACTTATATCTAAATAGATTGTTCATAATACCTACCTATTTAATCAAAATGTATTTTCTATTCTCATATAGGTATATGAATTTCAAAACATGAGTTATTAAGTAAGTAGGTACTTGTTCATTTTAAGCAGTTTTAAGCTCAAGCTAAGCTTAAAAATCGGTAATAATAAAAAGACAAGAGCCATAGAAATGTTTTATAGACAAAGTCATTGTATAGAAAGTGGCAACAAAAACAACAGAATGCAAGCCGCGTGGCGCACAAAATGCCTGGCGCTTCACCAATTCTTAATTCCACTCCAAAATTTTTATACAAACTAAATACGATTTTATGCCGTTGCAATAAGGTTGAAAGTAAGTTGTGATAGATGTTGTAGCCTTGCATCTCCTATACAAATAAAGTGTTGTCAAGTGCATTTGTCGATAAAACTTTTAACGATATATTAATTTACAACATTTTTTTTTTAGTTTAGCAATGATTATATCTTTTGTATTAGTTATGCATTCAAAATAGCTTTACTTGTATTTTTATTATAGAAACGCAATAATTTTTTTTTGTTTGGAATTATAACTTAATAAATAAATATCTAAAAATAATAAATTCATTGCCCTCAAAGATTTTTAAATTTTTTAAATTAAAATTAATTATGGCACAAAAACAGTTCAAGCAAAAGGCTGAAAAATATAAATAAATATAAAATACGATAAAGTTTTTATCGACAGTCGATAAAAAAAAACGCATTTGGTGCCTTACTAGTCCGCTGTGCAATTCTCTTGCTCGCTCGTCTTCACGGTTGTTTCTTTCACACACGCATGACGCACCGGCACCCGCCGCATGGCGCACGCCGCCGGCCATTAGTTGAGGTTTGACTGCGCACGAAGTGGACGTGTCGCTCAATTTGCAAATATCATGAACGCGTGTTTACATTTTGCATAAAAATAAAATTCAAATTATTACAAAAATTAACCAATACAAACAATTTAGTTGATAAGTGTTATAATAAAACTGTGTTTATACGAAGGATATTTTAAGTGATATAAATTCGTGATGATTGACGAGGAACAGAAAAAAACTTGGTGATTCGAAACATCGGTAATGGTGATCTTAATGCGTTTTTGTATGTGGCAATAGATATTAATTGACAAAGCAATGGCCGTGGTTAATTTTAGCGTGTGCTTGGTGCTCATTCTGTATCAACTCTCGACGGCGCTTAGTGACGGAACTTCATCGGAATCTTCAGATATTGGATTAACTGGTGAGTTCATTTTACACTTAAAACTTTTACATTAATATTCATAGAATGAAGCCCTTTTTCTTACTTAAAATAGACTACGCTTAATAATTAACTCTATGACGCGCTTTAGAACTAACTTTGACTTTAGAATTGGCGTCGTCAATTCGTTGTTGCTTTCTATTATGTAAAGTTAAATAATGCTCTGTGTACTTGGTTCGTAATATAATTAGAAACTTTCTTTACTAACCTAAATAGCAACACAAATTAAGTTAATTACTAATTAAAACTGTCCACTAATTAACTTAACTAGCAGTCCCTAACTCCCCAGACATGACTTTCTATTGTATCGAAAAACTATTTCAGACTATGACCTAAATAGAAACGTCATTGATTAGCTAAGTAAAGTAAAAAACATTCAAATTCTCAAAAGTTACATAAAAATACTATAACCAGCACTAAAAACCTTAAGATTATGTTTCTAATCGATACATCAATCCGATTAAAACATTTTGTGTTAAGTAACCTATTTGAGGTTTTCTTTAGGCCTTATTACATAATGCTGTGACTTATTTATTAGACATTATAAAAAAAAAACAAACGCAAATGACTCCGCTGGGTGGGTAGACATATTTCTAGTTTTTAATATTCTTTTTTTTTTTTCTAAAGTAGCGATCGAAGTTTTTTATTGTTTTAATAAAATTCTATTGTGACAATCGTGAGGCATGAATTAGAATATTTTATTGTTTTACACAGCGGTTAAGGTCAATAGTCATGTGAGTATATTAAAAAGACACAAAATTTGAATTTTTCTATCGTTTTGGTTAACTTCTATACCTACCAATATTTTCTGTCTATTAAAGTTAGTCTGACTGTTTAAATGTATGAAGATTATGCACAATAAATAATTCAGATTAACCAATTGATCCAAATTTTCATAGTCATTTGTTTCCTTAGTTTGTAGTGCACAGAACATAGTACATTTTCAGTAGCCCGTCAAGTGCATGCGTGGATACACTTTTAAGAAAAAAAAAAATTAAAATTATACAATTTATATTGCTTGAATGAATTGACCATACAAATCGAACATTTAAACAGTCATTAAGTATAAAATTAAAATAAAAGATACGCATAAATATGCGATAAACCTCTAAGCAAGTGTTAAAAAGATACTAGGGTCGCATATTATCAGCGGAGGTCACACGAATCTCGTCTTGACTACCAAATCAACGCAACTAATGTCTTTATTTTCGGTACAATGTGAAAATTATGTTATTCATGGTAAAAAAAAATAGTTTATTTCGGAATAAAAATGGAGGATTGGTTACTCATATAAAAGAAATTGTCCGTGTAATTCCAATTATAAATATCTATTAATAACTAATAGGTATTTAAGATGTAAAGAAATTTTGAAAAGGGTATTGAGACCTAATAAAAGTTTTCCGGTGATAAATTTATTAAAAGTTTTACTTAAATGTTAAGTGTTAGATAAGAGATATTATTCAATCAATGTATTCCTTTACTGAACATAAGAAACGAAGCATTTCCCTTTGACATTAGAACACAAAAGATGGTAACTGAATGGTTTTGCACTGCGTTCCCGTCAATTAGCACGAATTTTATGTATAAAATATAATAAATTGTGAAAGTTACTTTAAACACGTATCGGTACATGTATCGTCGTGTTTTCGGATACGGATATTGATCGTGTGACGTCATGGAACCGATAATATATCGAAGCGATCTGATAAGCGCCAGACTTGGCGCCGTGTCGTACCGAGCAACACCTTTGCTATTCATTATTACCGCAAGCAATTATCGACAATAATGACAAGTAATTGGGCCTATTTTCGCGTGTGCGATGATTGCAATTGGTCTACCGTATCAGTGAAATTGGCATTCCAAAGTTTATCAGATGAAGTTTATTATCTAAGTATTAAGTTGTGAAGATCTATCACCGTTTATCGTTTTCGATCGTGAAATACAGCCTTTGTCCGATACGTTCGTAATTAATGTTAATTACTTTTGAAAGATTCTACTGAATAAACATCACTTACTCATAAAATAATTGGTTTTGATGGTTTTAGTTTTTTTGCAAGTAATGGAAGTGTACACACCAATAGACATTTTGGATCTGGGCGAATAGTCAAAAATGTCGAAATTCAATGATTAAGGCTTTTTTAATATAATTGTTAAAGCTAGCGTCCATGGCGCTGTATTTGTTTGACGAATAACGACGGATTAAGAAAAGAAAGGTACCTATGTGTAGCAGCTAGGAGTATCAGCTATGTGTATCCCTAATAGGAGAAGAGGCCTATTTCCAGCAGTGGGATATGTACAGGCTGTGTTACGTAGGTATGTTACGTGTATCAGCTAGTCAGTTCTGGCCTAATAGGTACTTATGTACCTGTTAGACCAGAGCTGACTAGAATGACTTTGGAAGATGTATTTAACGCTAAGTGATCGCAACAATCAGGAACCTTATTCAGTAAATCGTCTAGTTTTACGCCTTTATTACTTTGTCAGCATGATTGAAAAGATAGATAAGATTAATTCCAAATGTCGTTTACCTTTTTGATGACAAAATCGGGTGTAATAACCTATAAACAATAATTATCCTTATCGGATAAAAAAGCCAATGCCTATATTTTATTTACGTCTTAGCTTTTGATACTTTAAAACTAAAGGTTTGTCAAGCGTTTGCAGCGAAAGAAGTCGTCCAAAATCTCTGAATCTATTACCATCGAATAGGACACAAATATAACCACAATTTAGGCTAAACGATACGCCAAATTGACATCAAAGGCCTGATAATAGAGTTTAAAATTGTTTGTATGTTTTTTTTAAGTAAAGTAACATGTGGGCGACAAGCGGGAGACAGGCGCCAGTGACGTAATAGGGGTTCCTCCAGCTATTCCCCATTCCTGACACCATAAAATGTATTTCCAATAGAAATAAGCTACTAACAGGGACTTTAAGTTGGCATAAAATGAATTTACTATGATTTGATGATTGCTAAATTATGACGTAGTACCTGCTTTTTTTTAAATATTTAATAGCATGCTCTTAAGAAAAAAACATATAAACAGCTTTTGTACGTAATAATAAATATTATTGTAATATTTAAATTAAAATAATATAATAAATACAATTTAAATTATAATTAACTTAAACATAAGATTTATTTTAATTAGCAATATTGCTGTTATAATTTTTGTGTGCGTTTCATACTTTACCGTGAAGGTAATTAATCTTTTTGAATTATACCATTGAAATGTGGGTAAGATGTTTGAAATTCTCGATTTAACGTTAAAACACGTATAATGTATGAAAATTATCTGTGAACCGGGTGTAATAAATCATTACGGGGAACATGCGCCTGCGCACATACGCGTCCGCGCAAATTAAGCCGTCCATGATTTATCGGTACGTTCGCGGATACAGCTTTATAATGAATTAATATATTTAAATTAAATAAACATTGTGCGTTTAAATAAATAAATATAATTTATTTTGTTATAAATTTATTTACTACAAGAAATAACAGTTTCGGTCTCACCGTTGCACGTTGGTGCTACATACATAAAAACATAAATTGGTATTGTTTGATTGATTTGTATATAAATTGATAATCAGAAAACTGAAAAATGGTCGTTTCGGACATATTACATCATATTAAGCCATAGAATAAGAAATATGTAAGTTGGAATTGAAATTAGAAAACAGAATGGTATGAAAACTGCTGTACGTAGGTAGGTACAAGGTACCTAGTTTGTAAGAATTTAATTTAAATTAATTAACAGAAAGAAAACATTTTTTTAGTGCTATTATATTTGTTTTCCATATTAAGTAATCGGTAAAACTATCGTATGTCATACCTATGTACAATATTATTTATATTGCAATTTTATACAATAACTTTGAAGTTCTCGTTTAAGGATTAACCGAATCTTCTTTCACTTTACAAGGCAGTATTAAATTTTGTCCATTTCGTTATTTATATAAAAAAATAAAAAAATATACTACGGCCCTTTTTAAAAGAGACTTTCAATAAAAATAACTACCTGGGTATGTACTTGCGTCAAACTATCGATAATGTAAATATTTCGAAATCTTAAATCAGGTGGTTTCTGATTTTTTTATTACTAAAACGCCTTCTGTCCCGATAGTTTTCAATAATACGACCTAATATTAAAATTAAAATTAAAATTAGGAACAAAGAAATTAAAACGAGTAAAACGTTTCGCACAAAAAATAATTTATAGCCTCATAAAAAAAAACTTGATAAATAACAGTTGAATTTATCTATGTATCACAAAAATTTACAACAAAAAATAAATAACAGAATTACAATGCAAAAAAATGCAGGAATTCGTTAATGTTTTTTTTAAGATCTGAATATTTTTATGAGAATCGAACATAACCTGTCAATCTAGTGCTATTAGAGAAGTATCTAATAACTCGTTTCTCACGAAAAGGCTTTGCGATAAGTATCTTGAGTAATTTTATGTTTCTTAAATTGTAATAAAAAAAACCGGCCAAGTGCGAGTCGGACTCGCGCACCGAGGGTTCCGTACAAACCTGAAAGGTTCACAAAGTTCGTTCATTACGACAATCGAGTCATAACTATGGTAATCTTATTGCAAAATGAAATTTATAACATTACAATGGGGAAAGATGGAGGAGCATAAATTTAAGACAAAGATCTCTTTATCGTTTAAGTAATCCTTTATTTTATATTAACACATATCATTTATCTATAATATAACTGAAACACTAATACTAGCCTTGCAGCAGACTTTCGAAAGTTCTTTTATTAAAGTTATTTATTTACTAAGTTTTTTAGTCACTATTTAGAAATAAAAATTTAAGGTTTTCGGAATTTTTCCTTTATGTGTGCTATAAAACATTGCTTCATGCCAAATTTCAAGATTCTAGG
>DVXP01002396.1:0-12815 GCA_018235645.1 Junonia grisea | reverse complement strand
CCACCACACGGCACGTTCATCTGCAAACGCTTTCTACAGTTCCATCTGAATAAAGACATTAAATTTTAATCTTAGTCGTGATTTTTAAAAATTTTATATAAAATTTTATTTTTAAACTTTAATTTAATTTATTTAAAAATATTTTTATCCTCGGAAGTCCTTTTCTAATATTTTTAGGAATCTATTTTAATTATACCTTGTTTAATGAAAAAGGTATATCTATAAAATCGTTACTTACAGTGCACTCGCCAATAAGAACAGGATCAATGCCAGGACAAGCATCCCAAAGAGTTAGCTCAAGTGCACGGCCTGCTAAAAGGTCAGCAGTGAGGCCGCCGAAGCCAAGAGTTGCGTTCCAAACTGGAGTACATGATGCAGATGCGGGATCCGTTTCCACTGGTGGGCAACTTTCACTAGAATTAAAGAAATCAACATATATTAATCGTTTATTAGACAAAATTATTTCTTAGAAGAATTTTTGTTTATGTTTAGGTCGAGCGCTGTCTAATAAGTAGGTAAGTGTTAGGCCATATCCACATTGTGCCATTTTGAATAGTAATTATATAAAAAATGTAAATATTATCAAAATTGAAAACGAAATATATATAAAAACTTAAATACTTACAGTGATGGCAAAAGGCGTATTCTTGCGAATGCTTCCGGTTCATCACCATATCCCAAAGTGTGATCTCGAGGTGGAAGGTCATCAGCTGCGATGAGGACTACAACCAGCTTACGCAGTTCATTCTCGAACCATACTTGCAGCTGCGCACGCGCCGGCGGACGCTCACGGGCACGCTCAGCGCGGTCTTGTTCCTAATCAGATAAACTTATGTATGTTATTTGCTTTTCTTCTTCGAAGTACAATGTGACCAGATTCAATACTTTAAGTTCCATAAATATTCAAAAAATCAGCCACATTGTACTACATTTTCTAATAAACAGAAAGCTAATGTAAAACCGTATATCTTAAACAGTTAAGGGGACAAGGGAAGTCCTTGGGCAATTTTGAAAATTAGTATCCAAATTGTAAATTAGGCGGATTAATGTAGGGAATGCATAATATTTCTTGGTAACATGCAGTAACCGTTAAGTAAATAGCTGACTATTGTTTAAATTTTCATAAATAACTAAGGAACCTGTAGGACATATTCGACTTGTGCAATAATAGTTATGCATTCACATCATGATTAATTTGGATAGTGTTCTTGCATTATATTCACTTTACTTGAAAAATATTTCATTAAAATAACATGCGTCGGGCTGAGGCATAATCTATTCATACAATGAAGTAATTAATAAAACTTGATGCTCTCATCCGCCATGCAGAAAGCTTTTTCATGCTAGTTTCGAGTAGACAAGCTGCGATATATTCGTTTCAGATACTAAAGTAAATAACTTTGTTGATCGTATGTTGAGTATTTTTTATTTCAACGAAATACAATGGCTAATAAGATGTCTATTATGTTTCAGTAATAAAATAGAACGAAAATTAAAAATTTTAGTAGCAATTTGGTCTACACCTATGCAAAGTTTAGCGCAGCTAAAATGCTAGTGTTTGTGTTTTTTTTTTGTTTTATTTAGATTGGTTCTTTTCTTTCTTCGCAATCAGACAGAAAAATAATTTTAATGTATAAAGCATATTACAATGTTAATATCTATATGACAATATGTTTAACATTCATTGATAACAATTTTGTTTTTAATTGCTATATGGAAATTATGTAGGTAGCACGTAAACGTCGTACTTCCAAACACAGTGCTCTGAAGTCGATCAATGCACATGTCCCATTGTGCGATGTCATGCATGTCTCAATCGGTATGTACGATGCTGAACATTCAACTACAAAGGGCACAGCGGCTATGTACATCGTGTTCAATAGTCGTCACGAATCAAAGCGTCGGTGCGCGCCTGTCGCTCAAGGTGTTTGCGGTCCGGCAGTTGCGGTGTACCGTGCAGGCACCACTCGAAGCTCCTACGAGACTAGTGTCGTTGCAAATGTCTCGTAACGCTGTGCGGCATTACACTACACTAAGTTAACAACAAAATTCGGTAACAGACACTCGATTCGCAAGACATGAGACGGTACAAACGGGATTTGTGGCGTCGACTGCGGTTCGATGTCAACAGGAAATGGTCGGTCGCTACTTCGCTCACCTCCTTGTTTTCCTCTTGTTGTACGTAAATAAAACATCTTCTAATTCCGATGCTCTTTTGTTCAATCCTCGAATTATTATCGTTGCAGTTACGTGAATACTATTTATTATAGTGTGTGATTTTCGTGATAACTCAAACAACCCGCAAGTCAATTTTGAAATGTACATAAATGTATGTCATTTATTTTTAAGCTAAAAGCATCAGTGGTTCTAGCTGCACTACATATTTATTTGATTCTCGTCGTTAGGACTAGTCATCCACGATGATCCTAGATAGTTCGATATCGGGATGACCCCTATGCTACCATCGAGCACTAAAACTCAGCATTTATCTAAACTTACTGAACACTTTCAAATGTCATTGCCGATTGTTCCCTACTACTCCAGTCAGCGTCGTGGATGAAATTATGAAATTGGTCGGGTGATAGAAAAAATAAAAATCTGAAAATAAGTATGTAGCATTTTTTCATACACTTCACTTAGGGTAACAGCATATAAACGATAACGTATAACGAATATAGACAACAAATTAATTAAAAATATAATTAGGTAAATATATTCAATGATTATACAGGGCAATCTTCAGCCTACTTAGTAAAAGATTAACAAAGGTAAAGTACTCCCACATCCATATAGAAATACTAATCTCTTACAACTATTCTAACTTGGAAGATGTTTAAGTGATTAGTGCTACAGTATCACAGCAGATCAAAGGAGACGAGCCCCTGCGCTTCTATTCGAATTTGGATACATCCGAATGATAACATCAATATATTATGATAAGTTCTAATGCGCTTCCGAAATGTTGTTAATAACATAAAACGAACCCACCCGTTTAAATAAGATTTCTTTATATCCTTCATTCATTCTTTAAATCATTAGGTAAGTGACCAAATTAACAGCATTTTGAGTATAAATGAATATTATTTACTTATACACACATATATTGTCAATACCAACATCTAACGGAATTAAAACATAACTTTGATTTTTGGATTATAAAAGATCATTTGTATATAAATTTTTTTGAATGTTTAATACTTGGGGTTTGTATGAATGATAACTTATGATCCAATAATCAAATGTAGATACACTGAGAGAAGTGATAGTCAGTGAGCGATCCAAGAAGCACAGTTGAGGCACCGAGTGACAGTCTCTACCAGAGTTATGAAGGAACGAGATTTTTCCATTGTCTCATAGATTCACAACACAAATTGTTACAATTAAAGCCTAGGCCTATATGGATATTATACCGGGGTTTTCGGCAATTTCCTTCGCGTCGGCGATGACGGTGATTTGTCCGTATCGGGTTCTGAAAATCAACCAAATAATCAATTAATACTTTCATAGCCGTGAGCTCTTTAAAAGTTATGAGTTATAGAATAAAGTCTTGATCACACGTTACGAATAGCAGTGCGACAGCAACACCGTACTGTACCGAGCTAGTTAAGCTTTTTGGCGAGTCAGTCCATATCAATATCATTGAAGAAATTGGATTAAAGAAAAAAATAACTTACTGAACTTATAGGTTCATAAAGAAATAATAAAAATAGAATATTAATTTAATAATATAATTAATTTATTTTCAAATCACGTGATATCTAGTGCCACGCTACGTTGGGTTTGCTGCTTGCCAGCGCTGTCTCACCACTGTACTTATAACGAGTGATCAAAGCATAAACAGTGCCGGCGTTAGGAGAGCGCGAGGTAGGGCACTGGCCCAGGGTGGCAAAATTTAATGTAATTTTCAGAAAAAATAATGATTTTAAGATGGGGAACCGAAAGTGGCGACTTCTTTTTGTTTTTTTTTCATCTTAATCAAAATACTTTTTACCCGACGGTTTATTTTTTGCCCGGGATGTCAGTGGCCCTAACGCCGGCACTGGGCATAAGTGGTAAATAAACAAAACGTCCTATAAGGTGTGTACCGTAAAGGGCGTGGTGGTGGTGCGAGGCGAGCGCGGGTGGCGCGGGCGGCTCGTCGAGCTGCGGCGCGGGCTCCACCAGCAGCTCCACGCTGTCGCCGCCGCGCTCCAGCACCGCGCACACTTCCTCGAAACTGCGCTCCGTTAGCGGTACTCCGCCCCACTCCAGTACCTAACGACAGCGATGTAGACTATTTAATTTATTATTTATAAACATATATTGCAAACCATCTAAGCTACATAATTATATAATCTAGTTTACACAGTTTTACACATAGTTTTTAGTGTGTCACAAAAGTTTGGCAGAATGTATTATTATCTTAGACATGTCTGGAACGGCAATTATTGACTCAATTTAAAATATTGAATTGCCTTATCTCCTTGTTGCAGTCCCGCAAGATCAGCTGGACCTCCGGGTACAGTCCATACGATAACTGCTTCACGTCGTCCGCTGGCATCGGGTTTTCCTCCAACAACTCGCATACCAAAGCCTCGCGCTATAAATTTACATAACAAATTATCAAATAAATGACAGTACCTATTATAGTCATCACTTTAATAAGGTTTTACAACTCACATCGATGGCCTTTATCGTTAGGATCTCGTCGTAGAGACACACGTCTTGGTGTCCTATCATCAACGTCATGTATGACGATTTTAATCGCCTCCGCGTCGACTGACATCTGTCTGGCTGCCGCCGCTGCTGCAGCGGCTGCCGCTGCGATTGATGCAGCGCTTGAATCCGATGCATCAGAACCGCGAGAGGTAAGCGCTGCCATAGCACCAAGCGCACCGGTTCTTTGTTGTAATGCTGCAATATCTGGCCTGTAAATGTTTAAAAAGATGTGTAGTTTATTATTTCGAGAAAAACTACATATAGGTATATGTAGTTTCATATAGGTAAATGAAGTCTTAAAAATATTTAGTTATTCTTTTTTCTATTGTATAATGTTTTGTGTCTTTAATAATGCCTTTTCCATTATTAAACGATCTCTGACCGTTTAAAATACAATATGTGTTGCCTATTACGCTATTCGTGTAGAATCGATTGGCATAATACATATTGATATGCTACTCGAAATCTGTTAGTATAATGGGTGTTATGCTTTGTGTAACAACATAATTAAATAAACACACAGTTGGCTGCCTCGTCGTCTGATTGGCCGATCTTCGTCGACGCTCAGACCGCTAATTTGTGGTGTGGAGTCAGCCACGTCTGGCTCAGGACGATATGAACTTCGTCGTGATGCTCCACCTGCTACCACGTCTACTGCGGATGCCCTGATAGGAATTAGTTTAATTTATTATTTGTCTACTGTCTAAGTTGCGCATGTTTATAATCTAATCATTATTTAGTTACTAGGAAATTGTACCAGAGTGTATGATACCTATAATAAAAAAGTATTTGTATTATTTATAATAAAATTCCTCTGTATGTACATATATAATAAACGAAAGAAAATTTAATAAATCCACATATTTAAGAGAGTATAAACTTTTTCACTACATTTTGTTCTTTTGACTAAGCTTGCACTACCCTATTTTATATTCTTTTGAATAAGTTTTGTCACAAAGGCTGCCCTGAAGGGATCGCTGCAAGCGATAAGGCCGCCTTGCCGCCTTGGTACGCTTTTATAATGTCGTTTGTCACTAGTGCGACGAATATAATAATTTATGATCTGTCGTGGTAATGTTGTATAAATAAATAGTGGAACTTTAATAAATAAATTAATATCAGCGGTTTAGTAAACAATTATTATTTAACTCAAGAAACTGCATAGAGTTGTATCTAATCTATTTTTAACCCCCGACCAAAAAAGAGGGGTGTTATAAGTTTGACCGCTATGTTTGCCTGTGTGTCTGTGTGTCTGTCTGTGGCACCGTAGCGCCTAAACGGCTGAACCGATTTGGATCTAGCTTTTTTTATTTGAAAGTGTTTACTAGCGGTGGTTTTTAGATATGTCATATCAAAATCGGTCCAGCTGATATTATCGTGCAATATGTGGATGTAGTTATTTCGAGTGGATTTGTGCGACTCAAATTTGAAACAGATATCTTCGACCAATTGAGCTGAAATTTTGCATACTTATTAAGTTTTGATGACACTATACGATAAAATACGTGACGTCATTCTAAATTCAATATGGCGGACCATCCAACCAAGCAGACTAGTTATTTTTATTGCATTTCTACAATATGGGTATCAAATGAAAGGGCTTGTTGAGAGTAAATCGAAAATACGACATCATTCTAAATCCAAGATAGCGGATCGTCCAAGCTGGCGGAATAGTTATTTTTATTGCATTTCAACAATATGTGTATCAAATAAAAGGGGTTGTTAAGGGTAACTCAAAAAATAATATGACATCATACTAAATTCAAGATGGCGGACCATACAATCTAGCGGCATTAATATTGATGATTTTACAATATCGGTATCAAATGTGACGGCTTGTGGAAAGTTACTCGAAAAATTATGAGACGTCATTCTAAATCCAGTATGGCGGAATAGTTATTTTGAAGCATTTTTACAATATGGGTATCAAATGAAAGTGCTCCCCCAAGAGCCTTGTAGGCATGTGGCACAGAAATAGTACGGAATAAGTCTTCTTGTAATTCTTTCGAAAACGATGGATTTTTCGGCTAATAGCCATGTCAATGATGAGCAGCTTCTTTCCTACGTGGTAAAACGTGATGGTTTGAAAGACTGACGTTAGTATGACTGTGTATGTGACTATAAACCTTATCATTAAAACTTATAATTGGACGTAGATACACAAAAAGGATCCAACCCACTCAACTTCACTTTTGAGATATTGAATTTCGAAGTTTAAGCTGTAGGTATTTGCTTATTTCTTTAGATTGATACTTGTAAAGATTTTTAACAAATCAAATGTATCGTAGTATAATTTTGTAATTAAAATTAATTTAGATGGATATATTTTAGTATTTACTGAGATATTAAAGAAATTGTTGATTTGGATCCCTTTTGAGATATCTAATATTTCACAGGGCTATTCTCAAGAAGCATTTTTCACAAACGATCCAGCTATGTTCATTTGTTACCACCACCACCCATTCGATCATAGCCCCGGGGCTGATTTAGAAGATGTTAAACTTGGAAGGGTGAAATAATTCTGTGTGGGTGTCCTATATCTAACATCCTTTGGCACCTCCAAAGACACCATCAATTCTTTTACTTCACAAATACAAATCACCACGTATCTTCACCCAATTAATGTTATTATTATTGTTCCCTCAGGAATAATCAAAGCAGGAAACATCTCATATTATCGATATTTACTATTCAGTAACAGTATTTCCTATTTTTATATCGAAAACCCTGTCGATTGTTTTTTACTAGTTACTTTATATCGAGCTAGAGATTGAAACAGTCATAGTAGGCCTAGACTGGGAGGGACCGCGGATGCGCAGGCGAAAGCGATCTAGTAGCCTCTCCGATTCCGTGCGTCCATCGCAGCGGTTTTTACACACCAGGAGTTATCGATAAAGATTTACCCTGAGTCAACAAAAAAAAAGATACCTCCTAGACATGGGAGGCGGTGCGCCCAGCGCGGCCGCAGGGGTGTTCTGGTCCTCGTCAACGGAGCGCTGCCGCGGCGCGGGCGCGCGCACGGAGCGGCGCCGCGCGGGCGTGGCGGTGCTCGGCCGTCGCGACTCCACGTTCGGAGTCGTGCTGCCGCCGCCCTTTAACTGCCGCAACGGCAGCGTGGTTACAGATTCGTACGTGTACTCGTATATAGAATTTTTTATTACTATAGTTATTTTCAATATTATCATGACTGTAAACTAAGAGCTCGTTTTGTCAAATATTAAAAAAAAAATACTTTTGTATATATTTATTTGCTTGTTTTAGAGCATTAAAAGTAAAGCCAAATGAAAGTTCCGACACTCATGCCAGCGTAAAAAAACAGTTTTCGAAAAATTACTTCAAGTTACCAAAAATCAATGTGTAATGGTAAAAATGGTACATTAGTCGTAACATCGTAGTTACAAAATTATATCAAAGAAGCATTACCTTCTCAAGTTCTTTAAGAGATGCTGGCGATACATCTGAGTGTCGACGCAGTTCGGGCGAGCGCGGCGGTGCCAGTGCAGTACTTGAGCTGCCGCTGCCGAGCCTAGCTTCGGAGTGACGCCGCTGCAGAGCCTCTAGCACGGGCACCTCGAGGAGCGAGTCCGTACTGTCCTGCGCTGCCGGCGGTAGCCTCGGACCGGCTTTGCGCCGGCAAACTGAGCATCGCCATGAGCTCTGCCGTGTTTAGATGTTTTTAATATTAACATGATACGTGATCACTTTTCGATTACGAAGGAAATATCAAAAATAGATAATCCTGAAATTCTTTGCGTAGTTTGGCCTACGCAAAGGACTTTAAGATTCCGGCCGAAAAATTATAGTTTCTCTTGAAATTATGAAGTCATTTATGTATTTTGTGATAGATTGCGGTGTATCCTCTAAATCTAAAGTCATAGTTGAAGAATGAAATAGGTATGTAACAAAAAAGGTAGAAATATACTCGCGCATTAGCTAATTACGAAACTTTAATTTTGCTCTACAAAACAGAAAGTAGAGTCGTTTTTACTTAGTTTTTTCAAATTACAAATTTAGCGAAATTTCAGAATTTAAAATTAATTAGTTATATGTTAGTAACCATTTCATATAAATTAAAGGTGGAGTTTTTTAAAGTGTTTGGAAGATTATTAAATATTGTTGATTATTTTACCGCTTCATCGTCGCTGGCTGGCTTAGAATACGAAGAACAGTCTTCGCACACTCGGTGCTGACAGCCATTGCATATGTGGAATACTTCTCCTGGTTTCAACGCTTTTAGGCAGACGCGGCAAGCTCCTGCGCGCGACGGAGCTTTACCAGCCTCACTAAAACATGGCCGAAGAATTGAAAAGATTTTCATGAATTATTATTTTTTTTATCTAATTTTGTGTAAATAATGTGAGGTTTGAATTTTAAACTTTCTTTTTACAATTGAATGTAAAAAGAAATAAACACTACAGAAATACCGTTCAGTCTTAGCAGGCGGTGCGGCGGCTGGCGGCGGCTGAGCGGGCGGCGGCGCCGGCGCGGGCTCCGCCGGGGCTTCCGTCGCCACCGGCCGCGGACCGAGTTTTGTAGTCACTATGAAATATGCTAAGAGTTACTAAATCATTTATTATTATTATATATTATTTATAATTATTGTAATGTATTAAATAATTTGAGAATCTTTGTATGAAGAATCATAAATGCCTAGTGTGTAACACCCTAGGCGAGGTTTCTCTTTCTTTTCCATTAGTTCGAACTCTATTATTACTTAAACTTGTTTTATATTATTTATATAAATTATTATTTGTTAAGTTGACTGTCTCTATACTTTATTAGATTCAGAAAAATCAAATCCCATCAAAAACATTATTGGGCCATCGCACTAAATAATTTAATTAACGTCGAAAATGGCCTGAATTGCTTCGAGAAGAGGATAGTACGGTCGTGCCGCTTTTTTGCTCGACTTGGCGGGGGCACTGCCGTGCCCCCAGATTAAAATGTATTTCATTCTTTCTTTTAAATATAGACATATGTGCGATTATCTATAAAAACATAATAGAATATACAACTTTATTATTTAAATTTGCAAACTTTTATAGCATTCTTGGTTTTGATATGCTTCAAATTATGTTTCACTCTTAGCCAGCGTTAACTTAAATCGAAAACCGGTCAAATAAAATTCAACTGCCTTAAACATTCGCTTAAACGACAAATATAGCAAAGTACGTATTTCTTTTATTAGAAATAACGATCTAAAAACTGGGCAGACATAGATACGTAAAAAAACGTTTTCTGAAATCCATCATTTCATTGTAAATTACAATTATCAAAGAAGTATATAAAGTAATTTTAGCCTAAATTTTACTCACTGGCATTACAAAAAGCTATAAAATCAAAAATCGAAAATACCTACATTTCAGTCCTGAGTAGGTAACAAATGATTTCGTTTTAGTGAAAAAAAAAATTGTCTTGTGTTTATTCACTACAAACTAAAAAAAATCCTGTCCCATTTATAACATTAGTACAAACTATACAGAATTACAGACGTATAAAATAGTTTTATCTACGATACAAAATCTCGAATAAAGAGAATCGTTGTAGAGAATAATAAATTTACGTTTTCATTGACAGGGATTCAGATTTAGTTTTAGGAATTATCTAAATTCAAATGTAGACCTTTGGGCAGGAGTGGTTATTAAAGGGTTGAGAAGATAACACTAAGACGCATTACCGGCCCGGCGGGAATGAGGTCGAAATATTGATTTTCTCCTGAGCAGCGGCTAAGAATGCTCTTGGGCATACTAAAAGTAGTTTTGGATGGATATTTATTGGTTTTGCTCGAATAGTTTTTCTCTTTAAAATTGTAAATTAGATTTTTCTTAATTATTATAATTTGGTTTGATTAAACGAGTACTTATTAGTTTACGTTACGTATAAAGTAATTATCAAAAAATGTATCAAGTCCAAATGAAATAAATTAAGAAAATACAAAAGATTTAAAATGATTGTACTATTGATTATTAAGCAAGTTTACGCTTAATTTATGTAAAAGTAACAGATACAACACAAAAACGTACCATTGTATATTGGTATTGTATTTATGTAATGTATTATTACAAAAGTTTTTATCGTATAATAATTAACATTCTTATTTTAGACGGTAATAGTCAAATATTGTATAAAATACAAATTGCCGAGCAAAGTTTTAAGGGAATTAGGCTAGACACATTTACCAATAGCTACAAATTGAGGCTAAAGGTCACAAGCAACCGGATGCTTACAGTAGACCAATGCTAAATACCTAATAGTACCATACAAAATATAGTAAATTAAATGTGAATTGAATTGAATTTACACAAACTACTATTTAATTGTTTATGTCCAGGTAAATAACTAGAAGTAAATTGTAGGTATGTAAAGTGGCTAGCAAAAATTTCTGATTGACCAGAAATTAACCAGTTGTACTGAGATTTGTTAATTGTTTTAATTATTTTTTTCAATAAAATCTATCATTTTTTCATTTAATTTTAATTTTTAATTGAAACCTGAAGAGGTTTGTTGTTTTTATTCATTGCTGATGTTTGAACGAGGCAAAAAACGATAGTAGGTACTTCTGTTGCAAGTTGGCGATAATTTGGATATCCTGCAGATTTTAGATGATAGGACCTCAACCTCATGTCAAGTCTGATACTGATATAAGCTGACAGTCAATTGACACATTTTAAATTTATTTTCCCCATTTAATGGATATTTTATTTATTAAACATTGGATTTCTTTATAATATAGATATAAAACCACTATTTTGGTTCGGACGTTTGCGTTTAATGTGATTATGTTTTGAGCCTTTGGGTGTAAATATTTGTTATGATTTAAAATTTATACAACTAAACCGTGTCTTGAAAAATCAATCCCTTACAATATAATTTAAATATTGTCAGGAAAAGATTTAGTTGCCCTCGATATATGTATGCTTTTAAAACTTAAAAACGTAAGAATAATATTATGATAAAATGCTAATGTTTTCCGATGTTTGCATTATTTGCTTTTATAAGCTGTGCACATTTGTAAACTTATAGAATTAAGTTGATATTTTTGATGTAATAAAAGAATATTATGAATATTGAGAATTTTGTTTCTTACTTATACTTTAATTAATTTTCTAAAAACCCTCAGATACTAGTCAGTTTGTGATTCAAAAACCTAATATAATTTACATAATATTTACATACTATTCACATTCACATAATATTAATACACACTGTCGTATGTTATTATTTCAATACATCCTGACTACGTTTGAATTATTACTTAACAAACTAGACTGCTAGGAGTGCAGATAACTTGAACCTCTCTACGTCATAGCTGACACTTATAACTTGTAATTAAGCCAATGCTGCTATCCAAGGATTGCGGTAATATCTTTGACTAATGAATATCTATTATTACTGCGAAATTATAAGTTATGCCTATATGTTATAATTCTTATTAATATACAGCGCACAAGAAAGATTTATAAATGTAATAAGTATCTTCAATTTATACGCATCAAGTAAGGATTGTTTGTAATATTTAAAAATTAAATATGATATATGTATTTACTAGTATGATTTGTTAATTATTTTTTTTAATTTCTGTATCACCTTTGTCTTGTGCTGTCAACAGTGATGATGACAGCGTCTGCCGCAGTTTGCCGAACGTCCCAGGAGTCTCTATTTGACCCGGCACTGCTGTCTCCTCTGTGGCCACCATCTGGAAATAAAGTATTTTGTCAATAACGATGCTTAATTAAAACGATTAAACGGAATTTAGATTCAGGCCGCAGTCTATTCTAACAACCAACTCACGCTTGGCCAATTTTTTATTATTTACTTGCTGTTGACTGAGACTTTTTTATGCACCTAAGAATTTCATGGGTTCAAATTATATGTGCAGAACCGGTTTCTAAAATAATGTTATCTTATTTTACTCCTTCTCTATCAACAGCTATCTACCAGTCCCTTCAAAATCCGACCAGCCATTCACGAGATGATATTTTAGATGTTTTAGTATAAGTACAGTATACTGTACTTATACTGTAAAATATCAATACATACATACATATAAATAAAATTGGAGTGTCTGTTTGTAATATCAAAATAACACCTTTTTACTAAATGCATATGAATATATA
>DVXP01002395.1:0-12817 GCA_018235645.1 Junonia grisea | reverse complement strand
GTTTATTTTACTGCCTATAAACATAAAATACTAAAATATGTTATTAGTTTAGTCTGGCGTTAATAAATTAAAATAAAGTCTTAGTCACATCTTGTATTGACATCTAATCTTATTAGATAAGATTAGATTAGATAAGTTAAGGTCTTATTAGATGTCGAAAAATTATGTCTTCATAGAAAAATATAATTAATTTCAATCAGTTTCAAGACTTTCTCTATAAATTAAAATATTTTCTAAGTTATTTTACACAATTATAATATTTCTTGATAAAATTAAGATAATATTTATACTATTTTGTAGTTTCAATTTTTACTAATTTGGGTTTACTATATATGGATCCTTTTTTAAAACGATTAAAAACTGTGCATATAATAATATCGTAGAGTAGTCGTGTCTGTACATTAAATGTTTTTTGAAAATACTGATTGATATGGTCTTTCCTTTCGATATAGATGCCGAAACCGCAATTTGTAGATAAAAATCTGTCTGTCTGTCTGTTCGAGCATCACGCGAAAACTGCTTAACCGATTTCAATGAAACGTAGTATGGATGTTAGATCGTCTTGCTTAGACAAACATTAATTCACGTATATTATATTGCATGGATGTGTATATTGCGGCGATATTCCAGTCTGCTTAAGCAAAGCGGAACAATGTACATCTCCAATATACTCTACCCCCCCCCCCCCCCGTTTTGACGGTAGCCTCGCAGAGGACCAATTGCGGCCGTGGAACTGTATGGGGTTTATTTATTTTGGACGATGTTAAGCTCATATTAATGTATTAAAATATATTTAACGAAAAAAGCTGCTTTATTGTTAGTTGGGACACGTACCCAGCAGTACGATGTGCAACGTGGATCGCTTATCATGCTGAGAAGGGACTAATATTAATGTAATAAAGAATATTATATTAAACAATTACATTAGAAACCGTTTTGTGGTCGTTCTATACCAAAACTATGACATTTTCAAACCTGAATAACTGCCTGGCCACTGGTCGTACAGTGTTGACGTAACAAAAAAAAACGTAACACAGCCTGTACATATCCCACTGCTGGGCATAGGTCTCTTCTCCTATTAGGCAGAAGGTATGGAGCTTAATCAACCACGCTGCTCCACTGCGGATTGGTGGATATACATATGTCAGAATTTCTTCCGGCACATGCAGGTTTCCTCACGATGTTTTCCTTCACCGCCGAGCTCGAGATGAATTTAAACACAAATTTAGCACTTGAAAATCCAGCGGTGCTAGCCAGGGTTTGAACCCGTGACCTTTGGTTAAGATCCACGTATTCGCACCCACTAGGCCATCTCGGTTCTTCAATTTCAATTTTAATTGTAACTAAAAATATAAAATAATAACTTTTCCCAAAGAATGAACCGACTTCAAAAATAAACTGAAAAGCTAAAAATAATCTTTTCACTCTACAAACTGTTGAAGTCGGTTTATTTTTTGAGAAAAATCTATTATATGAAACATTGAGGTATACAATGTGATAGATCGAAGGCGTATATACTTTATCAGGACGATAAATCCAGCCATTAAATTAAAATATTTAACTAAGGATTTTTTTAATACGTGTTTACCTTGAAGGGTCCGCGGTCGAAGCCGCAGAAAGAAGCCTCCATGGTGTAGGACCTGGTGACACCCAGGTGCCGCCACACGGTGACGCGAGCTGTGCTCTCTCGCTCCCTCTCCACGCGGAAGGAGCACGAGCCCAGCGCGAAAGCCGGGGATATTCGGTGCATAAGTGCTGGTAACATCTGTATAAACAACAGCTTTTTTCATCAAGCATCTTGCTTGCAACGTAAGTAACAACTCAATTATGAATCCTTAAGCAATGTGATAGTAGTTTCAAGCTGGTAAAGGAATTCGTGTTAGCAATTTACGGTTGTACCATTACTAATACATTTTTTATTTCTACCAATGAACTAACGGAATTACAACGGGAAAAAAGTGTTAATTGAATTCCCTGGTCAGTCTTAACCGGTGTCCACCTTGTTTTGTATAACTTACAAGGTATTTAACAGGCTCGTCCTGCACGAGCCGGTCGTTGCTACACCAGCTCTCTGCGCCGGCGCATCCATAAAAGAATACATTCTTCTTGCGCGAGTGCCCGTGGTAGTCGCAGTATACTAACGGTGGTTTCTTCCAAACTCGTACTAAGTATTCTATTAGTCCCTGAATATTATAGATTTGTTTGAGCTTAAAACTTCTTAATCAACAAAACAAACAACATTACATTACTAACTGCCTTAACGCTAATCAAGAAATGGGCTAGCTACAATAAAATATAGAAGTGTGGTCCCATGGCAATATAGTAATGTAAGGTATGGATTAGACTCGTTTGAAAGTTATTCGCTCAAGAGGGTTTACATTGTACTTAAAATCATAATTTTGAAATTGCGTGCCGAAGGTGTATGGTTGAAGTATACTAGGATCATAGATCATTAGCTGGCTGGAAATTGTTGGTTAAGCATCGGATCAAAAAAATGTTATGACAAGACTAAAATTCTTAAAATACTTATTCTTCATATATAAGTATCTAAGCTCGACCTTGTGACCACACACAAAGCGAAATTGGTTAAGTAAATACACTTTGGCCTTGGAGTAATAATCGTTGGAGTTAGAACCTTATAGGTATTCCATATTCCTAAAGATTTCAAGATACATTCGTGGGCTATCAGGTTTAAGCCGACGACGTAAGCTGTATAGACCAGTCAGAATACGTTCGTACTGGCAAAATAGTTTTCCCCTTTGAGTTGACAAGATATAAGTTGTTCATATTACAACTTCCCTTTACAGCCGACTTGCTGGATTTTACGTATTTCATCAACAAAACGAGATTAATTAGGTCACTGAGAAGCAGAATCTTCTCGCCTGAAACTTGCTGAGGGCCAAGCAATATAAATATAGATTGGGTATTTAATTTAACTTCGTCATATTTTTATAAACACATTTAATATCACCTCTCGAAAACGATGAGGTTTAGTGTAAAAAGTCTCTAATTATTATTTAAAAAAAAAATAAGTCTACACTTAAGTGTTAAAATGTAATGTTTAAAACATTACATTTTAACCCACCACAACACTGTAATAATATGAAAATTTACACTAATCACTCTGACTCTGCGCGAGATTAACGTGGCCTTTATGAAATAAAAGACAAACCAGTACGAGGATGCTTTTATTTTTTATCTGGATGTTTATTCTAGTAGAAAATTAGTCTCGTAAATAGAATTGTCTTACTTTAATCACTAATGAGCGAAAATTCTTGCTATAATTACCTTGGTATGGTAAATAGAAGGATGCAAAACGGGGCTCGGCTTGCACCAGCGTCGATTTAAATCTTCATTAGTTAAACCGCAGCGATGGCTGGAACAACACAGACGTTATCCGTATTATATAAGTATTACCAGGAAGCCCAGCCCTCTACGATAAGTAGCGTGGACATGTTCAGCCAAGTGACGAGTCCCTAGGTCGAGTTGGCTATCACTATTTTAATATCAGACATGTCGGGTATGCAATAGAGCTTTGTACGATGTACATATTTCAATCTATACCGTATTCAGTTACACGTAAAACCTATGTATGTACATACCTACATAAGTATGGACCTATAATATAAATATATCATAAATATTTTTCTATACTTATTGCTATTCATAGCAATCGACAATACCATAAGTATTTCCTTTTTTATTCTTTAATAAGCGTGTTTTTTCATCATACTCGTACATCATAATTATACGACAAAAGGGCATTATTACTGAAATAGAACAATTATTTATGAGTCTTTATACCATTATACATTCTTCTTCATTTTTCTTATTTTCAGTGCTGTCGGGGCATGTTCGTGTTTGGGTGTCATTATGCTTACCATCGTGGTTATCATTAAGTACACCACTATGTTCAATTAGGGAGAAAACATAAAAACAAGTTAATCCAAGAAAAGATAGCACATTCTTCTATTTATACAGCTCAATATAACATAGATATAATTTCATTACATTCATGACACGACCACATGGTTATAAAATTTATATTAAATGATAATTGATTCGACGGTCATATAAGGCTCAGCGATCGACGAAGAAAGCTTTGAGGGCAATTTATAATGACAAGCCATTAAACGAAATGAGTGGCCGGCCACGTAGGAATATGAAGTGACATTGTACATTTTAATAAATAACATTATTTATTGATAACGATTATGACTCGCATTTCGGATATCGAAAGATTCGCATTACGTTTTAAAGAAGGCAGTGTGGTATAGGAGTAAAATAGCAACGACTTCTTACGACAGATACGATTCGATAAAATCTACTCATGTTCCAAACATAACGAAAAGAAAATACGAGCAAGGCAATCGAAATAATCCAAATAGAGTGCACGGCAATAAATAAACTACGAAGATAAACCTGCATGTAAGTCAGCAAGTCTTTTGCTTTGCATTTCTCAGCATGGGTCTTTTACTTTTAAATGGAATGTGTTTTTTTATGTTAAGGTTAGTACATTTAAATTTGGATTACTTTCATTGAATTGTACAAAAGAAAAATGAAACATTAAAAGTACCTAATAAGTTATTTTGATTTGGCCAATTTTTATGTTTTTGATTTTAGTTTTTAGCACGTAAAGTCGTAGATATTTTTTAAATCTTCTTGTATCAAGATGATAATATAAGATATAATAATCCGATAGTTATCCAAAATCGTGGGATTTCTGTGCGCTTCATTTAATGCGTATCATGTATTAATAATAAATAATAATGGTCAACAAATATACAAAGAAAAAAATGTATTTATGTGAGCCTGTGAACTATTGAGGTTTCATTACTCGTACATTGATTAAGAAGTAACTTCTTCAATTGTGTCATTATTTACAGCTAGATGCAGTGCGGTAATCTACGACAATCCACTATGTTCTCTTCCGTTATTATAGAGCAATTTTTGTCGTGTACGTGTTTCTAACGTAATTGTATTTGAGAGGTTAATATGAGATAAGGGTTATATATAATATAAATGATTTGACAGGATGAAAAATACTATTTATTTATTATTTTCAGTAAATTAATATAATTAAGGAATGTAGTCATCAAATAACTATTTTTTATTAAGAAAAGTAACTAACAACGTTTTTTATGTGTTAGAAGAGAGCTTCTTTTCAATTTTTGCGCAGTGGCGCACCGTAAAAAATTGAAATCATAAATATATTTCAATAGTGTTTGTTTTTCTCGATTTTTCAATGCGCCATTTACAAATATTACCGCATGACGGCACTTTTTCATGATGATGGAGGGTTCGGACTCCGTCCAATTAGGTGTGGTTCAGCGAAAGGACATCATTAACGGGCGGCAAAGCGGCGCGGGCGCAGTCCACAGGTCCTCGACTTTGCGCATGAGGCGCGCGTCCTTCTCTAGTAGTGGCCTTCGCTTCAGAACCGGTTGCGCATCTTTTACTCTAATCAGGAAAAAAATAAGCTACGGTCGCATGCGCGAACGAAAGCGTATAAGCGAGAATCTGCACCCAAGCCGTCGTGTTTTATGGTAGAGCGTTGCGGTACAGCGGCGCGTAGCACAATCAAGCATGTTTCGTTTATTCTTCTATAAATAATTTACTTATATGTCTAATATATTTGAAATGTTTCATAAATTTATTTTTATTATATTCATATAGAAAGATCATTTCAGTTGCACTGGTAGGCTCTATTTTTTTAAATATTTCTTAGTGTATAAAATTAGGCACCCTAAAACAAACAAAAGTATGATAAAACGTAAGCATGTTAAATATACAGTTGTAACCCTTTGAGACGTGCTGTGATGACCGAGGCTGGTTCAAGGGTCCGCCTGCCATCTATTTATAGCCTGCGCCGCAGCGATGCTATCTGCTCTCAGCCATACCTCGGCCCCGCACGATCCCAACCCGCCCCTATGCACCCTTCGCATAGCGTTTGCCCAATAAAAGAGATCGAAGAAAAATTGCCATATTATATTCGTACTAGCCATTTATATCATATTATGTCCATTGTTTCTATCTTCGTATACTCGCCTCGGGTAAAACTATTATAGAGCTCTGAACGCTCATTAAATTGAATTGAATGGCAATTCATCTTTACTTTTTGCATTCAAGTTAAATCACGAGCAAATATTATAAGAATGATTTAAGTCAATATGCTTTACTATCGCTTATGATAAAATATTATGTTGCGGCCCGAAGCGCGCCCGTGCTCATCCGTATGCTCGGCGCGGAGGCTGCTTCCTGCGAGCTGTAAGGGAGGGCCTGCCACGGGCAGTAATCGCTTCACGTCTGTACATTATTCTTGTCTTTGTCCGACAATAGATATGATACTAGAAGAGGCTAGACATGAGTGTCAACGGTTAGGGATCTCGTTCGAGCGTTAACGCATGATGTCAAGACTCGAAATTCTGTAGGCAGCGACGTTTACTCTGTATTCCTAGGCGACACCGGACACGGGGCGAGTTATTTACGATAGCCGCGAGACAATCGGCCGGTTGCAACGTTTATCCGGTGTTACCGACGTGGTGCCAATAAAATGACGTGGCCAACTTCATTATTTAATACCATCCTTTGGAATTAATACACGTGCCCGGACTTTATTTATAGAAATGCTGAATCACGCTTTAGCTACGATAGTAAAAACATGCGGATGACTAAAGTAATTGTCCTTACAGTTTACTTTACACTACAATGCTTATTATCGTTTCGCAGGTTTATTATCGATCGTCTTTTAGTTGTGCTTCGACGGTTCGACTTATTTTCCCATAATGTCCGCGTGCTTAGGTCGAGCTAACGGCGTTGCCTCCACTAATTGATTTTATTTGCCGTCTGTTGCGGAAGCGGGGCAATTCGCCACAGGTCGGTTCAATGACACGACACTTCTCGAGCGACTATCCCTACACCACTGGAATGCAGTATCTTTATATTACGTATCACATCGCTGTAAAAACTGTCTAATAATAAAGATTATTTTTCAAAGAAATATGTACGCAGCAATGCAACTGTGGTATGATCGCTATGTGTGATAAATATTAATTCATTTTCTTACGTATAATATAAAAAGGTACTTTTATGCACAAACCCGTTAAAATTCAAATAATTGTCAATAAGTAGATAAATATTTTTATATTTTGTTTTTTAAATATTCTTTACGCTGCAGTACCTAAGCAGTAGGTACCTACTTCTATTTTGGCGACCGGTCTGGTGTATAGGTACTGAATGAGTACTTATGATAACACCACGGTTGTCGGTTCGATCTTTTTTCAGGTTTGATTTTTTCTATTGGCACAACTATTTGTCCCTGGGCTTGGGAGTTTATCCTCATGTATCTTCTCACTTTGCTAAGTGTAAAGCTATCAGCCCAGTTGTTAGCACATTGACCTGATAATGATCTCTTAATCGTTACTCTTGCTAGGTAAATTCGCACTAGTCGTTTCATGAAAAGAAAAGAAAACATTAATTTGTTATTTTTTATAAATAGGTAATACCATTTCACACCTATGGTGTTACGAATTTTCAAAAGGTACAGGTAATAATGGCACATAGTGAGTCATAATCCCGAAGGTCTCGACGATGAACAGATAATAGGCGGTCGGTGGGTGCAAGAGGGCAGGGCGCAGAACATTATTTATATAACCGCCTCAACCAGGCGACCTTGTTACAACTTTTTGACCTCTCTTTTCACCGTCACCAGGTACAAAGTTTTAATAAACCATCGTTATCTCGCTTTATATTCATCGACAATGCTCTCGCATAAAATCTGAAATCTTAGCTAAAGTTATTTGTCGACGACTATGACTTGCGGATGAATGTCGTTGACTCCGGCGCGTTCTTACAATGATGCAATGTAAGAGGCATCGTGTGGAAGTATTCGCACGACAAAGCATTCTTTGAAACGTCTCAGCGAGATTATTTTTGTTGGGTTTAAAGATATTAAGAATCGCACTGAATATGGTATTTCTATTTAAGGAGGATATTTTGAATTTTTAAAATAAAAACTTAAATAGAATTACTTTTCTCTATGGCTATTATGCAGCGCTAGTGAAGAGTCGTCCGGCGGTCGCGGCGGCGGCAACTGCGGGTCGTATAGTCGCCTCTATTATAAAGGGCTTGCACTCTCTGCCATCGTAATTCATTAGCCGACTGCGTTCGCCTCTTATTATTTATGGCCGCTTAGGTTTTGTCCTGGGATATTTTCAACGTTGCAGCACTCACTTAATGGATGTACGAGAAAGGAATAATAAGGACATTTGAATAGAGCCAGAGCATCTTAGGTCAAGGTTTTCTTTAATACTTGGTTTCTTTACAAGTCTTCTTCCAGTATCTTTTTATGATTTATTATATGACTCGAGATATTCTAAGCTTAGCACTCGTAAAATATCATATTTTACTGCCATGGCTGTATTTACAATGCATTATATTTAACTATGTAAGCATGGTATGAAAGATGGAGAAGCGAAAGAGCTATTCAATTGATTGCATACGATATAGCCATGTTCACTTTCAATATGAAATACATCAATATAAAAAACTATGATTGTTAAAGTTGAAAGAGCTTTCGCATGATGGTATAAAACTTATCAAGTCTCGGTTCATTGAGCAGACCAGTCGCACTGTAGTATGGACGGTTGTTATAAATTAATAAAAAAACTTTAAATGTTCACAAATTCATTAATTTGCAAGTATCGATCATGTGTACGTTTCTTCTTCATCTTTTTCTGTCTTATGGGGGGTTATTTTAATTATGTGTATGGTTATTAACATACAGTGGAAATAATTAGAACTAACGAATAGAAAGAAATTCTTAATGGTATATAGAAAATTGTTATTGAAAAAAATAAGGCACGTGTAGCTTACAGTTCGGATTTAGGCTGGTGCGACTAGAGTCACATTCTCACAGACTACAAACAATAAAAGCAAGTAAATACCTAATATAAAAAAGTAAAAAGGTAGGTACACATAACACATCAATGCGAAACCGGTGCGACAGTTTGACAAAGTCTTATTTCCAACAACATGAAAGATTTTTATTATGAAGTAAATGCAAATACTGCCACGACAATCCGAGAACGTATTAAGTTTATTTTAATAACTGCCGTCATATCATAACGAAGTATCTAGCTCATAATAACTGGGTACGCGGTAGGATTTATAATTATATGTTATGTCGTTAAACCCGTACTACTAATTAGTCTCATTTCCGGGATTAATTTATTCGATGCTTCATAATATTTATTCATGATATTAAATTAATATTCATGTAAAATTGTGTACAAATTGTTGCTTTTTTAAGGCAAAAACCTCATTACAATTTACGACTCGTATTTGATGTTTTATAATAATTTTATAATAGCTATTTTTAATAATTTATTAAGAACAAAATTTAATTTAATTTTTATATGAATACTTATAAGCAGTATAACATTCAGGTTCGCGTTAGTAATTGCATAACAACTTCATACATACTAACTATCTAATGCAAATGTTCACGCTTAATTTACTGAATTGATCGCCGTATCAAGGAGGATCTTCTGACGGGAGATATTTTTTCCGCCGGCTGAAGACACTCCTACGGGATGATTAATTTAATCCACACGCAGGATGTCGCAGACAACTGTCAACATTTAAATATGCTTTCCTAAGGCGGGAATTACACGTGTAAGATTAACTCTTGTAATTGATATTCTCTAACTCTAAAACAGTATGTAACCCGGTTGTATGTTACTAAGGTAACATTTCGTAAACTGAAAGATTCATTTAATGAGTCTCAACTGTAAAATTCATAAGATATGATAGAGTTAACGAAGTTTGGACTGTTCATAACGTTAATTTTTAGATAAAGCAAAACGCAAAGATAAACTCACATATGTACCTATAAGTCGTTACAGCTTTTGCACGATTTTTATAAGGTTCTTTCTTTTTGATTTATTCCTAAGTACAAAGTAGTTACAGATTAAAAAAGTATAATAAGGTAAGGCATTACAATAAAACTCTCACGAGTTGAATACCGCGACTCAATAAAAATATTAATAAAGTCAAACGTATTTGACGGGTTCTGTTATTAAAATTAATTATGATTCCAAAAAAGCTTTCAGGTCCTTATAAAAGTATAAAACAGGGCGCGAGAATCTACATTTAAATTTCTGAGAAGGTCCCGAGTCAGATTTTAATTGCTGGGCGCTGATGGGCCTATCCTTGGAACATTAGTCAAGGTGAATTGTCGCCGACGCCGAAGTCTGCATTTCAAACGCCACGCGAGATTACATACTCTTCACTACCTTCACTACCTTCTCGATACGGCCCTTTACACGTAATATCTGGTAGGCACTAAAAATAAAATATATTTCATCTAAATTTATCCCCTGTAATAAGTACTGCCATCGCATGAATGTCCCCCCGTCATTTACTCATGTTCAATTTAAGCATGAGCGGTGTTGGTTATTTCGCTCGATATCGTGACTTAACAACTGCTATTGGTATCTATTTATATAATCTCATCTCGAGTATCCCCGATATAAATAACTTATTTTAAATCGTTTGTTGAATGATAAACACGTTTATGAAATAACATCGTTACGAACATTGTGTATAAAACATCGTTTAGTTTGCAAATTAAAACAGATAATTACAGATGTTGTCGGGAGCAATAAACTAGTTGAAAGACGTAGGCTTTGGTGCAGAACCGAGTGAAGGCAATCCCGAGAGAATCCGGAAGCGTGAGGAAAGCACAATAGTAATAATTTGTTCAATTGTAAGCTAAGGCGGGAGGTATGAAATTATATGTACAATGCGAAAAAACTAGTACTTTCCCAGTGCACATTTTCATTTACTTCCTTTGCAATTCAATTAGATTCCATTTCATTCAATTTAAAAATATTACCCAAATAGCATGAAAATAGATTAAATATATTACATTATCTCTTTGTTTATAAGCACTGATTTGTAATCCCTATTTTGATCCTTGTTTGTCACAAAAAAGAGATGGATACTTATTAGTTTTAATGACAAAAATAATCACATACTCACTTTTTAATTACTTCATATTGATTGCATAAAATAAAACGGAAAGGGTATAGGTACCTACATATTTTCTATTATGGATTTTTTTTTGATAAATGAAAAGCAATAAAAGCATGCATAGGATTGCAATCACAACGTTCGAAAACACCTGAAGCGAGTTTGTGTCAATATTGACTGAATAAATATTGATAACAGAGAACTAGAGGATGGATGTTAAACACTGGACTAAAAAAATGTTTATTCTAAACATAAAGCGAGTATAAGGCGAGTTTGGTCTTAAATTGATATGAGTTAAGGATTGTTTTGACGTTCATTGTGGTCGTGAGAAAGTATCGATTGGCGGCGTAGATGGGCTATTCAGATTGGATTTACGATATTTCAAAATCACGTTCATAACCTTGAACCCACGAGGAGCAGAATTCACACCTTGTTTTGTTACTTATACAAAGATTAAATTCTTTTAGTTTTTGTCTCTCGGGATTTATTGTCATTAGTTTTTCATGCCTTAAAAAGTAGTTCAGTGCACTTTGTAGACTAAGAATGTCTAAAATACTAATAGAATCGAGGAGTTTTTGTTAGGTAGTGAATACACATAACTAAATCACGATAATTAAACATTTTTTGCCATCGTAATTGACCGGGCCAGTAAGAGGACTTTTTAAACACATATTGTAGGTAAAAATTTAAAATTGACATAGAGATACATTACCGTAAACAGCGCCAATGACCTCTCTTAATTATTGCTGCGCGAAACAACGTAATGATGCAACTTGACGATGTTAAGACAGGTCTTTATACGTCGAATTACAATGTTATAACGGAAACAGTGAGATAAGCCAAGTTTACACGAATCTTGCATCAAGAGCATAAAAATAAACTTAAGCATAAATATACCGTATACAAAATACTAATTTTGCTAAGCACGCTTAAAATAAGAGGCTGTCGAAATAGGTTTCGATGGAAATTATAGGGGGAGAGCGAAGTGGTCCCTCCGTGACGCACCACCGCTCAGTTCTGACACCTCTCCCAGACGGATCCTGCGAGCCTCTGCCAATTATAACGGGAACCTATCCTACCTCGATCACTATAGCGGCTCCATAGTAATTGCTTAAACACATAATCACCTATGTCACGACAGCGCGAGGCGAATCAATATCACAGTGTCTTATCCGCGAAGATCAAAACTAATACCGGTGTGCGCTGCCTCAGAACTATAGAATTATGATAAATATATTTGCTAATCAGTAAAAACGAGCCCGCGATAATATCTTATTCGAAATTAATGAATGGGCCTAAGAAAAATTCCAATGCAATGCACGCGCGCAATCGGTATCTGAAATCTTGTTTTAGAATCTGCATCCTGAACATTAATATTGTTTTGAAGATTGGCCAATATATGAAAGATCTCAACTATATTTCATACGGACATAGACCATTATTTTTATATAATTTATTTTGTTAAAATAAAAAAATATGTATTTTCCTTTTGACATTTCTGATTTTGAATAGTATAAAAAGGAAAAATAAAAAATAAACAGTCATTAAAATCAGAGCTGTTCTGAGAATCTGAGAACTTTCGGCTAACGCTCATTTTTACGGCTTCATTGACTCGATAATTTAGAAGGCAAATTTTCCTTAATGTTAACAAAATATTGACTTATGAAGTAGAGACATATAACTCTCTAATAAATCCCTGAATTAATAGGAACAGTGACCATAATAATCTATGTGTAAAAAATTTAGTTTTAAGTGTTAAGATCAAACATATCATATTATATTT
>DVXP01002394.1:0-12819 GCA_018235645.1 Junonia grisea | reverse complement strand
TTTGTAGCTCCTTTGGTGTTGCAAATGTCCATGGGCGACAGCATTAACTTTCCATCAGGTGATCTGTCAGCTCGTTTGCCACCCTATGCCATAAAAAATATAGGAAGAGTAGTGGTGAACCATTTTTAATTAGATATGCAACCCTGGACGGTAAGTTCGAGTAATATGAACGGAAGCAAACTAAAAAACACGACTCGCGGAACGGATACGACTCTTCGCTACTACGTATGAGCACTTAGTACTTAAAGTCATCATAAATGCCGATTAAAAGGTCGTGAACTCAGCCTACAGCTGTTTTTGACTTCGCACTTATACAAATATTAACAATGCAACATGCACATCGTACGTTAAAATACATGTGTTAAGTATAAACGAATCATCATTAAAAAAACATATAATGCTTACAGTTAGGTAAGCCACTCTTGTAGGAGTGCAAGACGATTCTACCCTATATTCTAGTAATTTATTTTATATTTCATTTTTTCGGTAATACAAACAACATTACAATACTCTACGAAATTTAATGTTTCGAAACCGATACATGAATCACGTCATCGCAGTTTATCAATTCCTATGTTAACGACTCGCCTCGACGTAACGATTAGTGATTCAGCAAAAAATAATACATGGTGCGTACTATTATTCTTATTACAATCATGACGCCACATCTATTGAGATCGCACTCCGCGTTCGTACATTTAACAGACGACAGGCGGTCGTTGATTAATCACTGGGACAAAGGAAGATGCAATTTCACATCAATATCGAGACAAATTGTATGAATTTGTCGTTTAATTTGAAATTGACGAAAATAATTTTTCCGTAATGTCACGTATTTCAAACTAGTTTTCACCGAATTTTATTCAGGTTGGTTAAAATTTTATGTCAACTAAAAGTCATTAAAACATACTCGTAGACTTTGAACAAGCTAAAGACCTAAGTACCTGGGTGACCGAGTTAAATTCGGATCTTTTTCGTTTCTGTGTCGTGCTTTCAGTGGAGATACTTATCCGAATATATTAAAAAGCCTAGCTTGAAAGGGTAACAAACATCCCAAGAACCCTCACAAAACTTTATAGGGCCTAGTTACTTCCATTACATGGACATTCACGATAAAACATCTCAAGAACGTAAGGTACAAATCTAAATTTACGACTGAAGACAATAATTACGTCCAGTCGAGTGCCTTTCGAGCTATGCGAGATTATTTACCACATTTTTACATCTGCAGTGGGCAAAGATAAATATATCGCAAGTGCATTGACCGTATCTTTTTGTTTCACTATTTCGAATTGGTCCGTCATAACTCAGTTGAGACAGTATGCAAATAAATCAAGTTTTACGATATTTTATAAGTCGTCTTAATGTAAACCATGCGAGGGCGATAAATCACATTGCAATTAGGAAATAGGCGCAATTAAATGGTTCCATACAAATAAAGTAATAAAATCGTATCGCATAATTTGTATTTAAGACGTTTTAATGTTTTCTATTTGATGCGTCAAATGATTTATTTTAAATACTCGTTTTGCTAGCGTTTCGTAGTCAACTATATTATATAGATTCGTTGTCTGTTTTAAATTATTATTACATACTATGTGCGTGGTTACTATGTGCATAATAGTTGTATAGTTAAATAGTTTAACCTACATTGAACTTGTGTCTGCGCGCGCATCACACAACAACAAATGGACTTTAAAATGCGGCATTCTGTATTGCAGTTGTTCGGTAATAATTTTTAGTTATTTTCCATAGAGTCAATTAGAATGCCATCACGGGTTATTATCCAACATCAAAAATATCCTTTAACTATAGCAGTTTAAAGTGGAAGTGAAAACCGAAATAAAAGTTAGGTGAAATGATATTGTACGCTAGACAGAAATGCACAATTTTAACATTTAATAATAACGATAAAACAAATACTTTGTAAAGATACGATATATAAAAATAAAATATCCCATCAAAACGTATTAATTACGAGTTATTATTTTAACAAACTTAAAGATAAGCCATCAAGACATTAAAAATGTTATTGACCGCTCATAATATGTAAATACACGTCGATGTTTCTGATAATCGTCGATTCGTCAGTGGCCTCAATACTTTAGGAACCCGACACTTATTTCCTGCTAACGTCAGGTCGATGTCGCGACCGCGTCATTACGTCGCCGATTTGCATTATAAATATTCATAAATTTATTCCCACCGCCCTCGCGCCGAGCCGGCACTGCCTTCGAATAATAAGGACCATATTTACTAACAGATGCCGAAAATCACGACGAAATCTTTTCGACGTTCAAATCTTCCTGTAACCTCGTAACACCGCAAAAAGGGAAAACTGTCGAGAAATACTGCTTCGAAACTTCTAAATTAATCCCCTCGAGGTGGACGCCCGCATCGAGAGCGCGAAGAGCAAACATTTATCGTGAAGACTCTCATAGCCTCGGAGGCTGTTTTAGTTCGCGGAAAGATCGGGGTGTTTCGCGGAAACCGAACTCAGACGAGAGGTTACAAGGGGCGAGGGAGAAGCGAGCGAATCCTCCCCCAGCCTCCCCCGACCGGGGTCTTTGTCCCCGCGCGACCCAGTTAATGACCGCCCCCACAGACGCGGCACCTAGCCTCGTTTCGATATAAATACGCCTACTACACTTGACCTCCAAAGTTTTATTGGAAAGCACGTGCTATCGAGATCGTATGTAGTAAACAATTGCGCTCAAGCAGCTGTTGCGTATCGATTATTCTATTATGACATCTTCTATTTACAAACAAGTTAAATACGCGTCGGCGTGTTCTGTATCACGTAACCGCTTATCGTATAAATCGTTCGAGAGTCTTTTAAATTCAGCGACAATTTTTTTAAATATAGCGAACGGTATTCGTAATTTCAATGTTTGAAAAATGTAAATTGTTTGATGAGAGTAGTCAATAAATCCCGGCTGGAAACGTCGGAGTCCAATGGAGCGGACTGAGTGGGGAAGAAGCAACAGGTCGCGATACGTTTTAATTGTAGGCCGATAAGCATCGCCGTCACCCGAGCGCGACACGAACACGACGCGCGGTACGATGACCGGCCGGACCCGAACGAATGCACCGCACTCCCTAGTTGCATTATATTACACTATTGTTACAACACACTCGGGTACATCGTCTATTTTTAGACTCTGCTAAATGAATCGAACCCGTATAAAACGAAAATATACCAATGACTAACAGTTTCGATAGTATAGTCAGTACGGTTCCATAGTTTTTAACAATAAAAGCAAACACAAGATTTCAGCGGCAGTTAAACTCGACGGGAAGTGAATCTCAAGGCGCGAGTTTCAAGCTATTACTCCAAGGCAAAGACCAGCGAAGGTAGAACTATTACGTCTTAGGAGTTTCTTGTTGTTCGTGATAGACCAGGGATCTTTGAATGTGGTCCAGATAGCCCGGCTACCGAAGTTGCATAAAGTGGTGTTGCGCAAGCCGCAAGGGACCGAGGTAAACATTTCAATATCCTTTGTTTATCCGGACCGAAGTTTGCTAACAAACATCTGAAGTGTCGACCGATATCGCTGTTCGGCTAACAGTTCGTGAAACTTTGATTATGGATACAATTATTTATGGAATTGACAATAAATGTGGTGATATTTGTACTTAATTTAATAAAATTCTGTACAATATTGGCATTCATTCCCACGACTACTGTATCATGAATCCGCACCTCAACATGCCATATCTAAGTCACATAACACAAAATAGCAAAATAAAATATCTAAGACACCGAAGCAAAAAAAGAATATTCATCAAATCGCTTGCCAAAAACCAAGTTTCAATATCGAATATCCGAGCAAGATCCACATCGTCATAACAACTTCATACGGCCGTTTCATAAATTAGGCTCTCGCCCACGTACTTCGCAAGTACCACTATCATTATACGGGGAGGCTTTGTGCCAGCTCACGCCTTCAAACTTTGATCGTACGCTCGAGTGCGATCTAAGTCATAAAAGAATATCTTGCTGGGATCGCTGATGCCATTATAGCTAATAAACTTTATTACCTATTAAGCATGTGTCTTCATACACATTTTTTTTGAATCGTCAATTTTCAGAAAAAGGTGTAGTTTTTAATGTATTAGAAGAAATCTAGAGATAAAATTAAGGCTTTTCAAGACACACAAAAAGGTTTAAACATCCTGTACATATAAACCTTTTTCTGTCCCAGAAAGTATGGATCAAATCGAACAGGGGTGAAGGGTAGGCCATTTTCCATCTTATGATGAAGTTTCCAAATTAAAATTAATCGAAATAAAGTAAAAATTGAATTTTAGTATTATTTTTCAAAAACTAATCCGACTTTAAAAGTAAATTAACTTGAATCTAAGTGAAAGACTATAAATAAATTTTCTCTACAATATTTTGAAATCGGATCAAAACGTTTCAGCAATTTTGCGGCAGTATAATATCAGTATATGATTTCTTTTTTTTAAACATGGTAAAATTATACTTTTAAAATTACCCTAAAATCTGTTTGATTTGATCCATACCTTCTGGGACATCCTGTATAAAGCATCATGTTTAATTGACTACGAAATTATTTATAAGATTTGGAACAGACTGACACCCAACGTTAAGTTCATAATGTAATAGAGAACCGATTATATTAGTTTTTGGTCTGTACTTGCAAAATTAAATGTGATTAAAATAATTATGTAAAAAGAAAAAACATACGATCTTTTACGAAATATATTACCTATTCTACATTCCGTAAAAGATCTACATTGCCTATTTATAGACTTAAAAATAAAGTAGCAAATGTAAAAATATGTTGTAAATTATAACTCTGCATGCAATGCTACTGTAGTTACGGTTGACTTGTTCAGGAGGTATCGGTAGACAGTTCATTAAAGAATTCATATCAAGTAGTTTTTGTTTGTAAACACACGATATTTTATTATTAATTGACGTAGATGTTACGTCGAGATAATGAAGGGTTTTTACTATAAAATTAATTATTCAATAGCGTTACGAGTTATACGCAAAATTTCATTTACATAAACACTTAAAATTTAATTATAAAATTGATTTTAATGTATTTAGCATTAAGGTTGTTAATCAAATTATTATTCATATTAGTTACGACATTTTATAAATTAATGTAAAATAAACATAGGTATTTTAACTTTTTTTTACTTCAAAGTAAATTTCAAAATCATACAGATTATGAGTTATACAAAGCAAACAATTGAAATCGGTTTTCCATTTCCTCTAAACCAGTCTTACCAACAATAAAATAAAGGTGCTCCCTCACCTGCAGCTACGTATGTAATGTAACAGTTCGGATTCGAACATTACAATAGTGAATGAGAAGAACTGGTCATTACACCCTACAATGATACAAATTGTGACAGAATGTGTTACATAAATGTGCACAAAATGCTGAAACATGAATCAGAACTGTTGTTTTCTTAAAGGGAAATACTCGTCAATCATTAAGGCAGTATTGTAACGTAATTTTGACGATCGATTCTTATATTGTTACAATGCATCGTTACATTCGCAGTGAGCGAGGGCGTTAAATATAAGTTGGTAGTATTGCAAGTTTGAGGTCGGTCATTTGTGTAATGTAAATAAATAACAAGTCAGGTCAATGCTTTTAATAATTTAAACAGTGCATACTATTTGCATGCTTTAATGACTTGTTGTTACGGACGGTAATAAATGTTTCATTTAATGCATTTACTTTTGCAAAAGGTCAAAGATGTTTGAGAAACTCGTTGTGACTTCCTTTTAAACTGGAAGGTGATTTAGAAGATAAATACGTTTGATGGTTTATAACAAAGTGAAGTACCTTCTTTTTCTTCCTAGCATTTTCCCGGACTTAACCAGGGTCTGCCTTTTTCTAGTATAGGTATTGACAGTTTACTGATTTTTATGCAGAGAGTTTGTTTGTTATAACAAACTGAAGTATATTGCATTGATATAACATTTAGTCACACATCTGTCGTAAAACAACAATAATTTAATTTTATTGCTACTTGAAAGAAGTCAACAGATTAACCAAGGCATGCGAAGAAAGCTCTTATTCGCTTACACGCTACTAATAGCAATAAAAATATATTGTTCTCATTCCAACCATTTTTAACACCTTAAGAGCTATAAGCTGCTAAAAGTTGTTGAAAAAATCTACAAGTATAATATCTTTATGACGCAAATCAATGAGGTGTAAGTGAAATAAAAGAGTAATTATAATTAATTAGGCATCGCGATAAATTCTTCAGTAATAAAAAACGTGTCGATAAAAATCGAACTTTTAAGGTATATCAACCGGTACTAACAGCTGCGGTAGCTTTATACATGTATAATTTGATAGGCGAGTTAAATAAAAGGCAATTTACAGACGAGGTATTGTATCTTGGCGTATTTTCTTGGCCAGTAAGTTATGAGTAAATTTCTTTGGGGTAAAAGTATCCCTCGTCTGTGCAAGGCCTGCGTATAATCATTCGGTGTTAATATCACCACCAACTTGGTCATTTATGGTTGTTATAAAAATTGCGATACTGTGGCAGAATAAATTTGTTTATTTTTTTATCGATAGCACCTGCTCAAAACTTTTATATCGTCACCTTATTAAGTTGGCTCAATATTTTATCGCCATATAAACAAGTTAATTTATTCAAATATTGACATATTACGTATCTTAATTAGTATTACGATAATTGATTCGTAAACAATAATATTATCCTTGAACAATAATACAACAGTTTATCTGTTGGTCTCTGATGAAATGTGTCTCTTACAGACTATGATCGCAAGCTATTTACTATATTTCGACGAGTGACACTCTCGAGTTGCTCTTTTAGAAATCGTAATAAAATCTCGATATAAAGATCAAATTTTCAAACCAGCTTACGTCTGACTAAATTCCTGCCTTTGTTCTACCTCGCATCAGGATCCGGTACCCGTGCCTAATTGTCTATGAATAGGATAAATCAACGCGCGTTTACTCCGAGCGGAGAGTGTACGAGGCTTAATTAAGTCACCTCCTGCTGATACGAGATAACGAGAACACGGGGTACGCTATAACTAGATGACTTATATGGTAATTCCGTATGCATGGAAAATGTATTAATGATGATACTTTTAGCGGATGCAATTTTTTACGGTAAAGAAATGTTATAACGAGCTGATTTAAATGGATATACGTATAACACGAAAGCTAAACCCGACAAAGAACTAACGCATGTGGTTTTTGTTATTGCACACAAAATACATGCAATTATTTTAAGATAACATCTCGTCTTTGTAATAGTACCAAAACTTAATCAGATGAAACCCTTCAAGACAGTTACCCATACATTGGTTTAATGATAGATAACCTAAAGACAAGACTCTTGGTTTTGTCACCTAAAAGTCCATATGATTCCTATTATCTCGTAATTAATTATAACTTCACAAGTTACCCTCGATAACGAATATTGGCAATGTCGATCAAGCACCATAGCCGTTATTAGTAATAGACTGCCAATTCCGTGCCCGTAATTACATAGATAATTCGGAAACCAACATGATAATAAGGCCAATCAATGAACCGCACATAACTCCATGCAAGTTATCTTGGCAGTGTATAATCTAAGTTGCGCATTAGAATCTAACTAATCGACTCATTGCACTATACATGAAAATAACTGACTATACTTAATGTCAAAATAATTAACGTTAAATAGTGTTATTATATTCGATCATGTACTGATTTTTTCTTATAAAATAAAGTCCTTGGAATTATTCAATTGTCCTTGAAAAGCTTTAGCTACAAAATACGAACTCTACCGCAGTCCGCAGCATTTTCTACTCTTATCCTTTAAAGTGGCAATCGATTAGTCTCATGAATGTGTAGTTGATGCATTCACCCCCGTTTTTACTGAATGAAGACCCAGTTTGAATGTAAAGATGTCCTGAGTTCTGTGTAATAAACTATTCACTGTATCCAACTCTTTTATTAAAGGGTATGGAATGCAATCAGCGTCTGTTTACGGCGTTGACGCTTAAATGTCGATAATGTTCCACGGTTCTTCGCTTATGGAAATCTAGTTTTTTTTTAATGTGGGATAGCTATGCAAAGAAATCATTACTAGATCAGAGAATAGAACGTATTGATCACTTTCATCATCATCAGTTGGAATAATTTTCTTTTCCACTAATGGTTTAGATAAATGCTAAATGAAATATTATGCAGTAGTAATATCAGCCATCTTGCACTTTACTTTGAGTGAGAAGTGTCATGTTCTAGCGACATTCGTTTTGATAACAAACCCATTATGGTTGCAAAGAGAGATTTACGATGCTGTCGTCGCCAATAAGTAACTGAAACCTAAAACATAATTCTCGTATTTAACAAAGAGCTGGTTCCTAAGTTATAATCGAAAAGGGTTAATGCAAACAAAGCAGGCAGCAGCGAGGCCTTGGAAATGGATTCGAGAACGTTCTAATAGAAATAGGTAGGTAGCCTTAGTGCAACTGCATTATTGCAACAGCGGGCCTTGCATTCGCCGACCTACAGCGCCGGCCATGGACCGAAATACCCGCTTTCGCGCGCTATGCCCACTGGGTACAGACACATATTCACAGTTAGATAACTTTAAATTTCGCAATCGACTTAACCCTTATAAAAGGCGAAACATTACATCACATTAAACATTTTTGGACCAAAAAGTTCTGAAGTGAAACGATTATTAAAGTTACATTTTTATTACCATTTAGCTCAGACATTGACACAGGTAAAGTAAACAAGTTGTTTGAAGAATTTTTCTTCTTTTTATTAAAATCTTACGTAATTCAAAACTTCAAGTTGTATGTTTTCAAGTGAAAAGTTTGGATCTTATGTAATACACTTCTCGCAAAAGTTACTCCTTTGATGAACTTGTTTCAAATTGTTTTCAAGGTGTACTAGTTCGGATTTTGTTCTTCTTACGCGAAGTTTTACTCTACTTCCGCTAGTAAACACTCCAGCGTAACTAAATGTACATTGTTAAATCTTTTCATCATTATCTTCGATAATATGTTTTAGGAATACAAGTTCTGAGGCTCTCATAAATGCGTGTGAAAATGTCAGAACTTGTATTTGACAAATTGACATAACTGTTAAGATTTATAGAAGGCATTCCTATAAAAGTGGCCGGTTTGTGCGTTGCACTTGAAATGGGCACTTGTACTGCGCTCCAAATGGAATGCACGGAAAAGTATTTGCTTTTACATTAGGTCGTTAGTACCTAATACTATTTTTCATACCACTAGAGGTGCACCTTGCTGGAACCATCGTACGAGTGCTCACACAAAGAAATGTAAGAAACGTAATAAACTTATACTCACGTCAGAGTATTCGAATGTCATATAATACTGTCAGTACTGGAAACGCGACTCCGGTCGTAACGGAGGTGACTGTGGTCACCGCCATACAACTATAGAGGAAGATAGCGCAACGCGTTCCGACTCAATTGGCAAATTCCTGGTGTTTTTGCCTTATCTTATGATATAAAAACTGCACTACTATTATATATGTATGTATGTTTATTGTCATACTTTTCGCTAGTTTATTTATAACTTCCTCTTGTTAATTATTATCTTTTTTACTAACATTTTAAAAAGATTAGTTTGTATTTCAGTATTACTTAGCATTATTTAGTGAAAAGTATATTTTTATTAGGTTAGTTTGTTGTAGCCAACTACTTAACATAAAACAATGATTACAAACATTAATGTCCAACCAACAATTATTTGCTATTTCTTTAGGCATTACTTATAATTTAATTTCGATACAATAATATCAATTACCAAGTACTAAACTTTATAGGGGACATTAAAAAGTTATTACAACAGAGATTATGATTACAAACAAAGCGTACTTTCTCTCGATACCAACACACTGGCCGACATCTCGGAGCAATCGCGGTAATAACGAGAGAACAAACAGACTGGACATGGTCCAACCGCAAACTGTTTGTGTTCAATTCTACCGAGTGTTGTATCTGTTGCCCTTACTTCGAGAACAATGAACACAATAACAGAAGTAGCACTTATTCTAGTACTGCTGGTTTAGCAGAAATGGCACTTATACTAGGACATTTAGGAAAATGACCTATGATGCAATATTTCTTATCTGTTTCAAAGTTGCATAATTATGCATTTTAGCACATTTGGAAGTTATGCCTATACTTAATTTTCGGGAAGTTTTAGAAATTGATGTTACTGACGTCCCTTTTTGGAATTTGCGTAATTTTGAGGATTATTTTCCAGATAAGATCGTTTTGTGCAAGAAAAAGATGTGGTGATATGACATCTAAATAGGACGTCTAAATAGGACAGGGGCCGATAGGAAATTCTTTTGTCGAGAATGGGAGAATTCACACATTACGTTAAGCTTCGATTGGTCCATCCTTACTAGGAAAGACCTTCAATGTTCTTATTTCCAAAAAAAAAAACGAAAACCAAATATAGACGTTGATCTATAAATATTGATTTATAGTAGCTGTTCTATTTATTTTACCAAACAAAAAAGCTGCTTATAGTGATGTAAACATAACATAAAGAAACGCCGTGGCGGGTCGAGATCCGATTCCATCTCATTAAGAAGACCTGACGTTTACTTAAGAGGATACGAGTATTTTCGCATGGTTAAACTTTGATCAAAATAAAATAATAGCTAAAACATTAGACCTGTTTTGACGCAATCAAGAAGACGATTTTTATTGCTACCTAAAGCTGAACTTTACTACTTCTGAATATTATATTCTGAATATTTGTACCAAGAAATATAAAATAAACATTTAACTTCCAACCACAAAAACATCTACATATTAAGCGGAATACTTGGCAAAGACTATTACAATATTCCTTTTTTTAACCCTTTTAAAAAAATTGTATTTTAGTAAAATTTTAAAAATAGCAATATAAATGTTTTAACTATAACTTATTATGTGCAGATAATATTATCTGCTCTTTGTTCAACTACATGTATGTCGGTCACCTCGTAAAATAGCTAATGAACGTTGCATCTGCGGTTCCGTTCACTTAGTATGAAGCGGTTAGTTAAACTTTACGTTGCACTCGCTGCTTATTCGTTATTCATTTGCTTTCATATAAATATCACTGTTATTTCTTCATTTTACGGGTATATATTTTAATCTTAGTTTGATATTTCAATCTTTTTTTTTCATTAAGTATATCGATTTCTTATTTAAGTCGAACCAGAAATTAACTTTTCGTTACATTCTTTAAGCGAGAGGCCAAATGAGCCAAAGAAAAGTCATTATGCACAATTAACAAATGTTTTTAAAATGTTTTTCGTTCAAAATTTGCAGCTCAGCAATATCATTCTGTTCAAAACCTGCTCGTATCGCGAGATTTTAAAACGTGTATTCACTAATCCGCTTTCGAATTGTGTGGCGGATTAAACTTAAACCCTCCACGTTATTAGAAGCGAAAGCTTTTGGCCAGCAATGCGGAGTCAATGTGAAACATAGCCCAACGAAAAATTAAAAAACTTTATTATAAACAATAAAATGTATGGAGAAATTTATAAAGTGTATTATATTAAGCGCGATATGTAAAACCGTAGATAATCCGTAATCCGTTACTGTAAAAACATAGGAACTTAAAATTTAACAGGAATGGTCCTCCGAAATTCCACCATTAAAGGACCAAATATGTTTTTATACAAGTGAAACAGTAAAAATAATAACACTTCTATTTTAGTTTAAAGCAAGATCATTCCGTACTTAAAAATATATAAGTTCAGAGAGGTATTACATTTAATAGCGCCAGACAAAGACTACTTGCATTCTATCACCGATCACGGCACGGAGCAGTAATAAAAGAAGCATCGTAAACCAGCAAACATTCTCTTTGATGTTTATCCTAGCTTAAAACGCTCTCCATTATCATATATAACATAATAGATTCTAAATATCGACAGACAAAAGGCAGGGGGCTGTAAAGGCGAAATATTTATTTTACGGCTCAACAGAATTTCCAAAGAAACGCTAAAACAAAGCCCTTTAGAAAAACTTGGCCGTTTTGAAACAAAAGGACGTTCCGATGAAGGGAGTCGGGAGGGAGCGCTGTAAATCAATGAGGACGAATAATAAAATTGCAGGGTCGCGGAATTGTAGGCAGATACGGGGAAGTAGTGGTTGAGACATCTGGCAACCGACGCCGCACTACACCGATGGCAATTTTAAAAATACGAAGTATATAATATTTTGTAACAAAAAAAAAAAACTTTTACAGTTATTGTATTCTTATGTATGTAAAGTAATAGCCATTTATTTCATACTGGTATACTTTACTTTACTACTTTAACTACTTTAAGCGAAGTTAAGCTATTAAAGTTTAATTATACTTTTTAAATTAGCAACACATAAAATGATAAATTACCGTCTGACTTATCTACTTGTTAATCTGACTATCCGGTAATTTATTTTCGCAATTTTACTGATATTTATAAAACATTATCTGAATATCAATGCTACTAATGAATTACAATTTAATTGTTATTAATTTTATGAACACGAGAATTTACTTTTCAAATTGCTTTTTAACGAATTACAATCATTTTATTAGCACGAATACAGATAAAAAATAACTACTATTCACTTATAAATTAAAGATTCGAAAGAACTTGAATTTCAAACAGAAACTAATTAATTATACAGGTACGTTCACAGGTATGATTTAGGCAAAAGCACAAAAATACTTAAGCACCTACATTAGGGGAGACCGGGGCTAGTTGACTATAGGGGTAGGTAGACTAATTGTAAAAAACTCGACGAGTTCAAAAATAT
>DVXP01002393.1:0-12821 GCA_018235645.1 Junonia grisea | reverse complement strand
AAAGTAATAAATGTTATTTGCAGTTAACAATTTTCTTTTTTCTTTATTACAATATTTATGGCAAGACTAGGTAATTATGTCCGTAATATATTCAAAGATTTTGCGATTTTTCCGATTTTGATGACACTTTTAGAATTTGACTGCACATTTTTAAGACCTTTCTTTTTTTGTTTACTATTTTATCTACATTACTAAAATCTTAAAACAATAATTAATTGTAAAAATAATACCATAATAGATATCATGCCGAAACTAGATGAAATAGATTTAATTTAAAAGTAAAATGTACAATCTATTTACGATGAATTGAAACCCAAAATTAAACAAATCTCAAAATTTTCTTTCATTTTGTACAGCTGACTAAAAATAAAAAAATTGTTTTTACAATCTAATGGAAAAGGTATTATCTACTTAAAAAGAAATGTTGAACAAACGAAGGCAAGTCACTTGGAAAGATACTAAGAATTGGATTTCCAATCTTATGAAAAAAGACTTAAGTTTAAAATAATCCACCCATCAAAAAACAATTTGTTTGGTTATGAGCATAATTTTCCTAAATCTTTTTCAATGATGATCACTTTGAGCCAAAAAATTATGCGAGACAGTAATGGAAGAAATTGTTTTTCGTTATAGTATTTAGTAGTCAATTATTATAGTCGATTCTACACACGTTAAAGATTTTTACACTGTGTCTATGCATCATAGCGAGATGTATTATTGCCTATTGGCCTTAATATACCATGCTAGTACTCCATTAATTAAGGTAATGTCTAACCGAAAAACAATTGAAGCGTATAGACAAAGAACATGGAATGTCACAAATACCTAAATATATTTTTAGCTGCATGGGACACTTTAACTTACAGTATGGAATGATTAAATATCCACCCTTAATTTCCATAAAACATAATTATCATTTGTCGTTCGATAACTATTTAAGCAATTTATTAACGATCTTTATAGAAATTGTATTTGTTAAACTCATTTTTTTTTGGCTTTCACCGTTCACTTTTCTTAATAAGATGGTCGGTTCTGATACTAGAATGAAACAAAAAATACCGTTGGATTAGTATGGATTTAACTTTAATTTACCTTTTTCTTCCACAAATTCAAGAACAGATACAGCTGTTTTATCCTCTCCATCGATAGACGAACTTGAAGCATGATTTGGAAGAGATATAGTGACATTTGATTTTGTACTTATATTTGGTATAGTTTTTGATTCCTATTAAGTAAACAAAAAGATAAATGAAATATAAGTTAAAATAGAAGTGAAAGGAGTTGTGGCTGCAATTAATTACGCGCTGGTTAACTACTAAGTACTCAGTATAATTATTTGTATAGCATGTAAAAAATTTTGTTGTATTTTGTGTGTTTTTGGGCTTTTAAAGCTAAGTGTCTTAGCAATGAGACTTAAGTGCTTTGAATTAAATTGTTTATGTCATATAAATATTGACATCCAAAAAAAATTAAACGTGAATGTTAAAATATATTTAAAAAAAAACCTATTATTTACGTTAGTTAAAGTTTTTAGAGTAATAGTCATAATTTAATAATATTTCCCGGGTTATTTTACAACTTTCATTATATTTCAAGATCTAAAGTGGATGTACAATGAGAAACGTGAAGATTAAAATCTTGACAAATTATGCGATAAAGTACCGTACGCGACAGCTTAATTGTGCTCAGTAATTTGTAAACAGTCCTCTGTATACGAGCCAGGACAATCTTATGCAGCAATTAATTACAACCTGATTTAGGAAAGTGGTCTTTAGCTTATTTGATATAATACAGCAAATTAGGAAAGGTATACTTTTCATCACTCACTGGATTAGCAATAAGACATTCTAGTTCTGGTCGGCTGTTAACAAAATCCCAAAATTCGCAACATTTTCGTTGAATATCATCACTATCAATATCCTGAATAGGAGTAAAATCTAATACCATGCGTTGTCTTGGTATAGGTATGACAAAATCATTGTCGTCCGATGATTGATTTATTGATTCTTCATCAGGTATTTTGTTCTCAATGTTAGAAAGAGATTTTTCTTTTTCATTCTCAATAGATATTCTATCACTATCAACATCCATACTGGGAGTTCTATAATAATAAATGTGACATTTGATTGACTGTCTGACTGACTGTCTTCATGAAATATGTCAGCTCCAAAAGATATTGATAAAAAATTGTATAAGTCAAAACGAAGTAAATGTCGAAAAAGTATCTATGTAACAACTTCTTTATATATCGTCTCTTTTCATAGTCTAGCACCTAAATTAAATATTCATTTATTTAATTTAGGTACTTATGATTTATTCTCCATATGAATAGAAACGAATGTTTCTGTTTGACATTTATGCTTTCCTGGAACATTGATTAGATTATGATAATATTTTTGAGTCTTTTGAGACCGCCCAGAAAGCTTTCTTGCCCATGACGCCAAATGATTCCATGACGCATAAAATTTTTAATCGCAGATGAAATCACGAGGAATACCCTACGAAATGGTTATATTGATTGAAACATGATAACCTATAAAAACAACGCTGAATAAAAAAGTTGGCACAAGTTTAAATAGAAATAATACACGTATTACTTGGTCAATAACACTTCGGGTAGATTCTGAACGGAAAATGTTTTCATAGGTCAAGTGTTTTCTGACTTAGACTAAAGAGCTCTTGTATGGTATGGACTCTAAATTTCCATGAAAAGACACTAACAAACATTTCTCTAGAAATGCACTCGCGTTTCTCACTACTAAGTGCTTGGACCAAAACTTTTAGATTATTCCTTCACGAGTGTCATGACTGCCTTTTTATTTTTGGATGAAAATGAACACTTGAAGCAAAAAGTACTTTATTTTTGCCTTTGTAATGAAACCCAAAATTCTCAAATACCTCTCTAAAATCTCGATGTAAACTGTTCTATCGAGACCAATTAGAATCCAATTTGCTCCAACTTTATGCAATATAAATTGTTTTGAATAGTCCTGAAACTATTTAGTTGAACTGCCAATAAGCTTATGCAAGAGGCGGTCTAATAACTGGTAGTAGATAACAGTTTCTGTAATGTTCGTCTAATTCTCATATTATGTAAATATTTGTTTTCGCAGATTTAAGATTTCTACATGTACATTAAACAGTGAAGTCGACAGAATGAAACTAATGTAATTTTATTGAAGTTGGTTAGTGTGTAAGATTGGGATCAATTAAAAACGTAATTCTTCAAGGATTCCAACCTGGAATTAGAAGATTCCTGGTACGAATCCTGGCAGGGTCGCCATGTAAGGTTGGGATCAATTAAAGACGTCTTGTTGGTACCAGGTTCTGATTTATTCTGATCATACATACACTACACTTATACTTGGGAAATGCCGCAGGCTACCACACTACATATTCATTTATTATGTTTGAACAAAAAGATTAAAAGAAAAGAATAAAATTTCTCCCTCAACTAAAATATATTTAAAGTACTGCTTACTACTATAATATTAAAACGTGAAATACTATATTATGATGTAATTATTCTATATTTTTTTTATTGAATTTTCTAATATAGAAACATATATCAATTACATTTTTGGGGGTGTCAACGAACTTGTCCATTGTGTCTTTGAGTACATAGAGTTCATAGACATGTTAGTAGTATGACATATTTATTATAATTGATTTTTAGATTAAAAATAAAATTAGCATAGAAAATAACGTTAGTCAAAAACTGATTACTATACTGATATAATTTATGAGGTAAAATTTGTATTTTACGTGTAGGACATAGTATCTGAGACTACTGAACTGATTTCTACTTGTTAGAAGGTTATAATGTATATTTCAATTAGATGTCATACTTCTTTTCGAAGCGAATAAATAACGATAAAATAGATTAAAACTGCGAGAGGCATAATTCTCTTAATTAGGACGTACCTACCTAACATATGACGGAAAATGTTCAATTAACCAGACTTTATATTTACAAAAAATTGTAAAATAAATATAAAATAATATTAAGAAAACTAAAATAATAAAACTTAACTTCAAAAATATGAATTATTTTCTTAAAAAAAACGTTGCTATTAAGCTACAATTAAAAAGTACATTTAATAATCAAATCAAACGTATGTAAAATTTTGAAAGCTTAAATTAAGCTTCTTTATTATTAATGAACTATTTTATTCTGGTCTTTAGCTAGTTTTGTTTAAGCAGGTATGCAAATAACTTTTCTAAGTCCACTCTAGTTAAGTGACCTGCAGTGTGCTTTTTAAGCTCGGTATTAAACTACCTAATATGCTGTTATTACATATTTACGTTGGAATTTATAAGCTGTGTTAGTTGTAGCAATATTTTTTCTATTATTCTTATTATTTTCAGTTTTAGAAATTTCAGCTTACGTATTGATAGGGTCTGGCGCGGTCGCAGCTGGAAATTTTGGGGAGGGTCACATGTTTTTTGGGGTACCAGACCTTATAGAACAGTTGTTTGGTGCTATTTCTTGTAATTAGCTTAAAATGTTTCCGCGAGTTTTGAAAATTGGAGATTTTACTGAGCCATCAAAGATTTTTCATGCGATACGAATGGTTTGGGGGGGGGGTCATGTCCCCTGTGACCCCCTCTTGAGACCGCGCCTGGATAGGGTTTAAGCCTTACAAAACTTGTTAACAACAAAGTTAAGTAAAACACATTTTCAATAAATATCTTTTATTTAAATAACACAAGTTTCGGCTTTATCATTAGACTGAATGACTAAACTTTGTGTTGTCACTATCAATGTTATTAAAATTGCTAAATTATCAAAATAAGTATCAGATTTCTATTTATTACATTAATCGACCCCTAAAGAAAAAATAGAGTACAAATAAGCACTTTCTTAATCCTAAGCTTTATACAACATATTTTTTATTAGTATAAAATAGATATAATATGCTTATCTCATTTATCTCTTGATCTATTAATAAAACGCTATCAAAATGTAATATGATTTTAACCAAAACAAAGCCAAGTAAATACCAACCCTAATTTATTATAATAAGGTTGATTTAAAAAATATGTTCTATTCTCCATGATTATAATAAAAGGGGAGGTCGGGGTTGCGTTTTTAATTCCCGTAAAACGGAACGTATCTCGGGGGAGAGTGGGCAAACATCATTACCAGTCGCGCTTCGCCTGTTGGCTGTAAGGATAGTTGTGGAGAAAAATGTGTGTTGTTTTTTGACTCGGTATTTGTGAAATTAATGAGTAAAGAATTCATTTTTTTTTTATAATTAAGTGCCTATCTATCCTTTACCAGATACGTGCTTTTTACGTAATGACCTAAAACCAATATTCAATTTGAACTGTCAAACGTTTCTATGATTTCATCGTGCGTCATAGAATACGTAAAGCTCCTGTTTCACTCACATTGTAGGTAAAAATATTCTAGTCTAAAACTGGCTTGCCCTCAGGGTTGCGGAAGAAGTCAATAATTGAACTGTGTAAAAATCAGTAAGTTGTCTAAACTGTGGGTAGAATAACAAAATCTGCAATAAGCAGAACCTATTATAAGTCCGGAAAAAAATGATTGAAAAATGCTAAGAAGAAGAAACTCTACTATTTTTAATGTATCAAAATATTATTACTTTTCTCCATGGCTGTACGTCCGTGTAGCGCGCCCGACGTACTTGATATTTATTCTGTCATGTCAACATTACTTACACAGTGGGCAGTATATTACGGCTTTTGCGGTAGATGACAAATTAATTATTATTTCAGAAATGTTAATATTTAATTATAATATACACTTTATTGAGTATAATATACTATATTTGTATAAGTTTTTTTTCTTTGTATCTGTTTTATAAAGGTCTGTTGCAATGAGTATTCATATTGAAGCATATTTTTAACTGTGTTAAAAGTTAACAGTGTTTGCCTGGTGGTCAAATTTCTATGTTAGATGTAAAAAATATATGTCAGAGGGGGTTAAGCCCGTGTTATAGTCTTATACATTAGATCTAAGTAGATATTTTGGACATCAATTTCCAATCGTTTATATAATAAACTAATAAACTAGAGACCGAATTATACTTGCATATATGCATATGCATTTGCATATTTCAGACATTTTTTTGCTATAATTGCATATTCACCTAAAAATCAAGGGTAAAATGCATACATTCGACGTATTTGCCTCGCATTTTGGATTGTTTTGTTTGACGACCTTTTTTATTTAGTCACCACTAATTGAGTCGCGGGAATTTAATGTGACGACCTTTTTTTGGTCGCCACTAAAGAAAATTGTAACTACCTTTCATTACCTTTTATACAATTTTATTTATAATTTTTTGCATATTTCACCATTGTTCGTGCATATTTCGGGTATTTTTCGTGCATATTTGCGTGCATATAATGACCATTTTATGGTGTATATAATCTGGTCTCTACTAGTAACTATTACGTAATAATACTCAATAGTTTACATTATATAGGTACTTAAGTAAATTGTGATTTTTAACCAATTCTCGATATTTATAAAAAAAATAAAAACAATAGAAAATATCCTTATCTATCAATAGCTTACATAATTTATCATTTAATTAATACAATTCTAAATTATCGATTACCTGTTACAAAGAGCGGTTATTAGCGAGTAATTAATTATTCAATAACTCGATGGTATCGATGTATCGATTATAATCGCTGTATTCTCATTAATTGATTGTAATTGCGATAGATTACTACGGTATATGAAATTTTATTCATTTAAACGTTTTAATGGTTGTATTTCTAATACTAACTTATGAGGCAGCAGAATTTCTGGTTCTTATTTTTATAGGTTATATTTTCAAAGAGACTAGGAATAATAAGATTTGATCGAAGCTCTTTTTCATTAAAAAGCTGTAAACTCAGAAACACGCGTTTCTGACATAGGACTTGATTCAGCTGAATTTTGTTCTTTTTTGATTTGTTCTTTTAAATATATTAAATTTAAAGACAAGATTATGTACCTACATCTCCTAAAGTAGAAAAAAGGCGTTACTTTTACATCACCTATTAGTTACATCATCAACTTTAATCATCTAACCTCAATACTTAAAGTTAATCAAACCGTATGAAGCGTGTGTAACGCAGATGACCCGCCAACCATCCCATTAGTCCACATTACACCGTGCTCCCCATGTTTCCTCGCAACAATCAGTAAATTGGTGAACGTAAACAGAACTGGGGAATAATGCTACTAGTGTAACTCGAATCTAAAATAATAATTCAGATCGCCTAATGCCTAAACAGTCTAATGCTTTGATTTTTTTTTTGAGAATGCAGGCCGGGATCGTGGACACAAAATCGTAGTAATCAAATAATCTCATTGGCGTTGGAAAAACGTTATCTAGAAAACTGTGATTTAACGTTATCTAGAGAACACAGAGATTTGTGAAGTTACATAGTATTAAATTAACTTTTAAATTTCATTCCAAAATAATAATGCATACTTCATTGTTGAAAACTCTTGCTATCGTATTTGAAACCACTTCTCCCAATTTCTTGAATTTTTACTACAAAGTTTTCTTTATCAATATTTTAGTAACAAATTTCTGGTAGATACTTTAAATATCAAATCAATCACTGCATTTCGATTTTATTCAAAATTCTGTTAAATTAAAATTCGAACATTTTTAGTTGAGCTACTGTATTTATAAGTTTTCTTATTCCCAAAGATTTTTCCGGACCTTAATCAGGGTCTTTTTATTGTAGCTTTGACAGGTACTGATTTTTACACAGAGCGATTACCGTCTGACCTACGCAGCCCATAGGGCAAGCCAGTAACCAATTAGACTAGAATACCTACTGTAATTGCGGTACACCTTCTCCCTACTAGGAGAAGAGGCCTATGCCCAGCAGTGGGATATGTACGGGCTGTGTTACCTACTGTATTTATAAGTATATTTAAATATTTCCAAACCCAATCGAGTTCTTGTAGTAGGTGCCACACGTTCGCAAACTGTACACCGACACGCGATCGCCGTGAGATACCATCGCGGGATAAAAGCGAGAAAAAATATTACGGGGAAATGATTAAATGTTTGGGGTTTTATTACATTACGCTGATTAATTTTATAAGTGATGATGATTGTGTTTTAAATGATGGGCATGACTCGGGACATTGTAATAGTTTGTTTTTGTTTGGATTTGGTGTTTAGAAGTTTTTTATGCAATTTTTTTTTTAGTTTCATACAATTTTTAAATAAAGTCTAAATAAGTTTTATCAATAGTTGCGGTTAGATTGAACGTTTAACAGCTGTGTGTAATAATAATATTGTTATCAAGTATGTTATATAAAAATTTTAAAGTTAATAAAAATGGCCTATAATATTTCAATTTCAATTAAGTTAAAAAATATTACCATTTACCATTTCAAAAAAGAATTATAACAATTTTATCCTACAAAAACGATATTACCTACACAACACTAATCTGCGTTCTTTAAATCCATTTGTCAACACTTTCCAACAGTATGCCAAGCGATAGATAATAAAAACTGTATAAAAATCAATAAACGGTTCAACGTTCGATTAACAGGCGCGTGCGCAGGGCATCTCGCTAATGTTTTCACCGCGCCTTTGTTTGCATTTACACGTCGATGTGTTGATGTTGTATGTGTGAGTTTGTAGTGCCAACCCTGGAGAATTAAACTCATTACGATAATTAGAGTAAGAAATGCTGTAAAGTAAGAAAAATTTTGAATTAATATAATTTGTTTTTGCTTTGTTCATTTTTTGTAAAAAGACTGTTAAGGTAAACTGTAATACGTATGACAGTAAACTGTATTGGCTTAAATTAGATAGCCATTTTGTTAATTAAATTTGTTTTAAATTTAGAGTTTCTAAATTAGATGTAAAATATCTTTATATGCTTTTGGGTAATTCATTTATAGGAAAAAGATTCATTTCTTTAACAGAAATGAATCTTTAGGCCATAAAATAGCATCCACGAAAAGAAACCTTGATCCTACCATTGCTCTAATCAACTATTCGATAGAAAACTTAACATTCCATGGATAAAGTAGAAACCATCAAGAACCCTATACTCTCAATAAATAAATAATCACAATAAAAGGTAAATTAGAAGGCAATTAAACATATCCGTGATGCAGGCGTCACGTCAGCGACTCACGCGCAGCGGACAATGCGGTCGTGATCGGCTGCGCACGCGCACTGTGATATGAATATATGATATTTTGACACTTCTTAAACGCTTCGAAACTTCTTTGACCCCGATATTGGTTAGAATAATTTGTTAGCTACTGTCTATGATTTTTTTTCGTTTTTGAAAGTTGGATATTTAGCCTAGAATGTGTTTACTCTTTTTCTATGAGATATGAGGTATGTTCCAGAAATTTCCATAGAGTATGGTCTAATACAACTCGTATCCAGCAATTCTATGTAGCTTTATCTGGTGTTTTTGTACGGAATCGCTAATCTAAGGCATTCATTTGTGGTATGTAACCTGTGCTGTCTAACCCTAGGATTGTGCCCATGATGGATACGCTACCGCTGTAACCGTTTCCAGTTGCGCCCCAAAACCCAATGATGAAATGACTATGAAATGTTTCATTGTTATATCATTTCTGCGCCCCTCCAGGGCTTACTTTGCCTGGTCACCGTTCGGCAGTGGTATTTCGGTGACAAGTAAGCGTGACAAGTAACTTACACACTTTTTTGTCTTCTTATTAGTTTTTATTCAATTGAAGCATTTAGTTTGGCAACTGTAATAGTTCATGGGCATCGGTGATCACTTGACAGCGTCCCTGCAGTCTGATTTGCGTTATTTCTTTAAATAATTGATTCTTCATGATCGAATTTCTTATTTATTGTATAGTCTGGAAATATGCTGAAAACGTGAAATTTTCATATTCATTTCCGTAAATGAAAAAAGCCATACTTAATTGAAATGTAAACGTAATAATTCATTCCTTAAAAAACAAACGATTAATTAAAACGTAGACTGTACAGTACCCAAAAAAAATTAATATTTATATAAAGTCTCTTAAAAAAACTGTTCATCCATCATAATAAAGTTTTCTTCGCCCAAAACCTATTTACATTTTTATAATGAGCCCCAAACAACCAGTGTTACTTAAACTCGACGGAATAATTTAATTCATGAAACATAATAACAAACAAGGAAATGACAGACCTGAAACTGTATGAAGAATAATTAATTAACTACTGACACTTCGGTGGTACAAATGGATGTATTTTATGAACATTATTTATTATAATATCGTTGCTTGTGTTAAAAATATAGTATCTTTAACAATTGTCTACAATTTTCTTATATTTTTCATACTGTTTTCTTTTTTATTCACATTTCCAATTAATTTCAATATAAAATATACTACATTAATATTATTAAAAAGATATCAAAATTCCTCTAATTTGCTATGTGCTTCTATTATGTATTTATAAAAAAAATATGTCCATTGTAAGGTACAAAAAATGTATCTAACCGAACAAATATTGCATAATATAAATCCACAAAGATTGGCACACACTTAATTTTAGAGCAATCCAATTACGCTATTAGAGATATTAAATTACCCGCTAAGGTATTCAAGACCGACAGATCCAATTTAGGTTATTGATTAACCTAATAAAGATACACAGATTAAATAAATAACATCGGCGACTTCTTGCCATCGATCTGCTTAAGTTAAAAAAAAAGAGAAAAGTTTTTTTTTAATTGTTAGTCTGTGAAGGACCATGACACGAAAGAAACCTAGTTTTTTATGATTTTTGTGTGTTCTAACACATGAGTGTGAGAGGTTATCTAATAAAGAAAAAGTTTTTATTTATTTATTACGATGTAAACAAATTAACAAACAAGATTTTTTTGAGGGATAAGTAATCAGTTTAATTAAATTAAAATCATTACATACACCTTTAAAGGTGTAACAAACTTAATTCACTTCCTGGCCAGCTGGTAATTTGTGGAACAATGCCTGCCAAATTTCCGAACGGAATAAAAAATGATCTGTCAAATAGCCAGCTTTCCCGCCAATTTGGTTTCAATTCGCGCCCCCACAACAATAGGGTTACCATATTGATTTTAAAATAAAATTACAAACTTAAATAAATATTTTATTTTATTTCTGTTTTCAGGACGATGTACATTTAGAAACTAATTTATTAAAATAAGATATTGTATGTATTTAATATAGTTATTTAGCATTAATCAAATATAACGTTAAATTATTTACTTACAATATTAAAGTAGATACCTAAATATATTTTCATATCAGTCTAATAATTACTGTAAAGATTATAAAGATATGAATCACAAAAGCAGATTTTCGGAGAAAAATAAAATAACTGGTCACCCTCCTAATTCGACACGCCCTAACTTCGAGATTAATAGGGGCCGATGTTTAGACTTTGGTCGCCATGGCGCCGGGGGTGGATTGACAATCTGCCCTCGCCTAAATGCCACATCTCAGGGGTAACGTTATTTTATCTGGCAACACTGACATTTAGTAACGAGAAAAGTTAAATGTCAAGTGTTAATAGACTTTTTTTTCTCGTTTTTTATTTCTTGATCTGGCTACAGTGGCATTTAATCATTAAATGTCAAATGTGAATTTAATTCTGCCTCGCTATTTAAATGGTTTTCTTCGTACTTTCTTTCGCAGAAAGCGTAATGCGATTCGCAGTAATAACATGCTAGTTTGCACTTAGGCATTATTAGAAATATGAGAATTAAAAAATTACAAGTTGAATATTTTTGCTTGGTAAAGCTGAAAAGTTGAATTTTATTACTAGACCATTTCCACATAAATGTGTACAAAAATATAAGAATACAGAAATAGTAAGTTACTAGCTGCTTTCGGCTTGGACCACTTGTTTTTGTGCATACAAACTTTCCACGACTATCTCTTTATCCGTTTACTAATAAAAAACACAGGAACTACGTAATTTTTTGGAAACCCCCTTTGATTTAAAGGGGGTACAAGAAGGACTTTTTACGGTTATTTTTGACGTTGTTACTTACCCTTCGAACGAGTAGAAAAATTCGACTAAATATGTATATTTTGGTTAGCATTGGAGAATTCTCTTTAGAATCGGCAAAATAGACGTAAAAACGTGAAATTAATGTGTTAATAAGTAACCTTATCAATTTTTTTTAGTAAAAACTAAGTATAGAGACAATAACTTAATTCTTATTTCCTCACTTTTTTAAATATTATAAATGGGGAAGTGACCTTTTTTGTTTGTTTTGTTCCGCTTTGACGCTATAAAAACTGTACACCATTGCTATGATTTTATTCAGATATAATTTAAGGTAGTAGCTTAGATAGGTACTATTATCTAGTTGGCAGATTTACCCATAGTTCCGTGAGGCCTGGGCCTAGGGCGCCAATATTAGCTTTTCTGGGGCGGCAAAGTTGCTAATGAGACGACCTTTTTTTAGCGAAAATAGTATATTTGAGGTAGTAAATTGAGGGTATCGACCTTTTTCTTGCTCAATTTGTAAATGTCACATAGAGGATGGCTAAACTAGGGGCGCCGTACGAATCAGGGCCTAGGCTGCCACTTGTGTTAAATCCACCATTCCTTTTTTCCCGGAAATAGACATATTCTCGAGAGAACAGCGTTTTTTATCCAGAATGATAAACAACACCTAGGCCCTTATTCTCTATGCCAAATCAAAACGTATTCTATGTTGAAACACGTTATTGTCTTAAAACCGTATTCTCTTATCACATTGTGAAATTAAAATGTCACGTTACGTGGCGCGTTCCATGCCGTCAAGTAAGTAATTAAGGAATTAATGAAAAATAAACTGGTAACCCTTTT
>DVXP01002392.1:0-12823 GCA_018235645.1 Junonia grisea | reverse complement strand
AGAAAACAAGAACAAATAGTTTAATAAGTTTTATTTTATCGCACCAAGTAAAAGGGTGCTCTAGGATGATTATTACACATTTAACTCATTTTTGAATTTTTTGCAAAAGTGACAGTGTCGCACCGGGGGTGCGATATTATTTTTATTTATTCTAATTAGGTAAGTTTAGTGATTCGGTTTTGCTTAAGAAATAATTTAAAGCGAGTATTTATCAGGTTTTAAGTGAAATTTACGCATTTTGAAGAATTTTGTATATTCCTCGAAAAACTAAAATTCAATAAACGGACTGATTACGTCCGCTCTATTGAAAGAGCTATGTTTCAATCAGCGAACTAGTTGGACGTTGAGTGACGTTTTTTCAATCAACGTTCTGCCTAGTCATTCAATTAAATTTCGTAATTCAATGAACGCGCTAGTGATTTAATTGAATAGCGGATTCAACAAGATGACTGTGACATATATAACCTCTTCTTGTAAAATTAATGGGTATGCGACCAAAAAAGTCCCATTGGTATAGAATTGTTTTTGACGGCAACAATTTATCTGCTGTTTTTTCCTTAGATTTTGTTACCACGAGCAAATAAAATCTTGTTTATTTACACCAATTACTACTATATGTACCAATCTGTTATTTTAAACTCATCATGCAATATAGTTCTGATAGTTGTCATATGTATGACATAGGTATATTTGTCCTTATTAATAAATAAGAAAAGAATAACCTATGTTGATATTTTTCTATTTTTTCTTTTAAGTAGGACAATTTTGGCGGGAACACGAGCTTCTCTTGTGTGAGAAGCTTCTTAACCCATGTTAACGGTAAATTAGGCATAAACATTTGTTTTGCTGACATTTTATTTCTCTAATTACTAACCTATAACCTCCTCTTGAAAAAATAATATGCGACGAAATGAAGTTTTTTTAGTTTTTCTTTTTGGCAGGAATATGCATTCCTCTATGGTTTTTTCTTAGATCTTATTTAAGTAAACAAAAAAAATTCTTTGTTTATTAATATCTGCAAAATACTAATTAATTAGCAACTATTAATCGTATAATTATATAATCTGTTATTTCAAAATCGATATGCGACACAGTTATAATAGTTTTCATGTGAAAAAAATTGTCCTCTCAAAGAAAAAAAGTAAACAATACTGTTATTTTTCTTTATTTTTTTAAGTAGAACAATTTTGGCGGGACCACGATTTTGTGCTATGACATCACCTATTTGCAATAAACTGATCATTATTAATATAATTATTATCTGTTCTCATAAAATCGACGAGCGACCAAAAAGTTTCGATATTTCATGTCAAAAATTGGTCGTACCAGAAAAATAAAATATTTTTTTTTAAGTAGGACAATTTTGGCGGGAACACGAGCATCTCATGTCCTCCTTAGCCAGTATTAACGGTAACATAGGCATAGAGATTTGTGTTGCTAATACCGACTTAGTGCTATGACATCAATCGCATGGATGTATGTAAAGCATACTGCATTATAATGCTTGAATGTATTTCCTCTTGTTAAGATTAGTTCACACTGTTTGATTTGGTTTCATATTTTTTGAAAATGTAATAATTATGATTTTCTTTAGTAAGAAAAAATATTAATTGAAAAAAGTTAGTATGTGTTAAAAACTATTTAATTTGTTTATTCAATTTACATGGCTTTCCTTTTAGAATTATTACAAAGAAATCCACACCCATAAATTAATAATGTTAAGAGTTAAAATTACTTCACATTTATTAAGAAATAAAAAATGTTTAAACATTTTTAAATAACCATTTAAAATTCACGAACAAGTGAACAAAGTATGTATGAATTTACCAGAACAATTTTTCGATTTATCAAATTTAAATTTTAACCCCAAAAAATAGTTATGTGCGTGTCCCGTAAAGAACATGTAGGTATAAAATATTAGAATCTATTCCGCTTGTGGCGTCACCACTTCAGAATACCAACAATAAAAATACAGGATTCACCTGCCAACAATGTTTTTTAGTCCAGAAATCGTTTTCGAAAGAGCCGATTTGACATCAGTTCATCGAATAACTTTAAATACCATCTTACATTTGCACCTGAAACCGCAGACACCACTCCATTTTCGACCGTATACCTTTGGAATATGGTTGCGTAAAAAATATTGAGGTTACATTTTAAGTTTGTCGCGGTGTAACATTGATGAATCTTCATCCTGTTTAGGCAACTGCCGAAACTGACATATACATGAACTGATTTAAAATTCCGAATAGCAAGTCCGTTTTTGTTGTCAATGGCGATAGCAAAAAGGACTCCCAACTTGTTGCATATTGGATCTCGATGATATGACGTTCGTTTTGTTTATTTTCCATGTCCAACGAGATGCATTTTCGGTCTTTGATGGTCACCGTCTCTCATACATTTTCAGTTATTTAAACTGGCGTACACGTGTAGTTTTTTTTTACCGTTGGCTTAGTTTAGAGGATTTCGTTTCGTAATACTTTTTTCTGTTAAGAAAGAACTGTTGGTAACTGCTCAGATTTAGTGATATAGGGGTATGTTAAATATGCTATTAATACGGAGAATCGATCACAATGTTTGATTCCCGTTTGGGACTGATATATTTTTAGTCTAGGTCTTTTTTTGCCTTTGTTTGCTTCTAAACATTTTCCAGTGTCTTTTGGCTTAGTAATAATAGTTGTCCTGACAATTTCCACAATTTTGACAATTATCAGAATCTTTGATGCATTTTTGGTAGACAAGGGTAACTTACTAATTATTTTACTTTAATATGAATTGTAATAGACCTTATTGATTATACCGACGGTTGAAAGGCTATTTGATCTAAGCGCCATATACATATTTGGATATAGAACACTTGGCTGATTCAAAATATCTATATAACGCAATATGTCAAAAAAATGGCGCTTAGATCAAATTAATAGCCTTTCAACCGTCGATATTATTATTATCTAGACCTGACCGATTCACCCGCATAAATTGTAGCGGTAAAGCTTAAGCATATATAAAAATAATATCTAATGGGCTTGACACAAATTATATATAGGAAAAAAAAACTATTTATTTTCTCTCCGTTTCATTTCGTTCACATCCATCACAGGGATTTTAGTGGGTCTAAATCTTACATGCTCTAATTACGTCCTCCTCCTCCTCTAAGACTAATTCTTGACTACTTTAAATCTTCCAAACTATGAGCAATGCTAAAAATAGCTGAGTATTTTAATTTAACCCTGATACATCAATAAAATGACAGGAAGATAGTCGGAGGTCACATTATACAATCCTCATAACCTTTGTTACTCAATGAATATATTTGATTGTTTTCGTATAACTAAGCAGTGCTTAAAATAGCTTATAATTTTTTGCGTATGTGTATTAAATGGTAAAAATTATGTGTGTATTTAAATAATCAGAAACACGTTTTCATATTTAATATTTAATATTTAATAACTGAAACTATTTTAGTGGCATAGAATTCACTATCACTTTCCTACCATTTTCCCAGGCTTATACGCGGGTCTGCTTTATTCTAGCCTAGGTTTTGACAGGTTACTAATAATAATACGGCATAATAATAATACGGTAATAAACCAGCTCATTAGCACCTCATCCCATAGGCCAGCATGTAGTTCCCATATAGTACAATAGTCCTACACAAACCGGGGATTGTCCTTGGGTGCATTTGTATAGTGTATACAGGGATAATCGCCAGCTAGTGTCACATCACATATAGAGTAAATTGTCCAAAGGGCCTCTACGTGTTGGCTTCGGCCCCACGCACGCCTCCCAAACGTCCGGGACACAGTTGGCCCGTGATCTGGTGCAGACATACATTAATAATAATAAATTAATTACACTTGACTAGAATAAAATAAAATTTTAGATTTATAGATTCAGTCGATTATTGGAATATCTCGGTATTGAGTCCCCTTGATCTTATGAAATACACGTGTCGTACATGGGTACATTCAAGTACTTTATGCCTATATGGTATACATGTGTAATTCTAATGCACCCTTGTTTCAGAGCCTAAAAGCCTCTCCGGTTATCCGTATATTCCATATTCTAAGCCGGATCAAAATGCGTTCGCAAATAGAATAGAAATTACTACAACAGTAACGTAGCGTAACGCGTTACACGTGCGTTTGGATTTGCTAATGGTAGAGTTACACTATCGTGATGTGTTGTGTCGTTGCGTCAGAAGCGTGTCGCTTCCATACCTATAGTATTTTTAGAAATACAGTTTTAGGCATTGATACAAAGCAGTGTTGGGCAAATTTTAATTGACAAACAATTAACAATTAAAAGTTAGTAGTGAGTTTACTTATGAAAGTAAGTTATTTCCTACAAACATTTAATTGTTTTTTAATTTTTATTGTTTATACAATTAAAATTTGCCCAACACTGATAAAAGGTTACAAGTGTTTTATACCTTACCGAACCGAGCGAATACTGACTAGACTAAAAGCTTATTTTTTTTTAAGAAAAAAAAAATTGAAAAAAGCAGATTAGAGAAAAGAAGAATTTAGAGAAATAAGTACATACTATTAATTGAACAAAATTCGAGATGACATCCTGTAACATAGACTTCATTTTGATTATGGGTGCTTTCATTTTTCAAAATTTGTTGCTATAGCACAGTTTCAAACTATATATCACTATGGTCGTGCTTCTTTTCGACATCAATTTCTCGTCACTGGGTAACTCTTCAAATAAAATAAGAACCACATTATTACTATGTATAATGTGACGCTGCGTCACAACGCTAGTACTAGACAAAATAACAGAACAGTATAACTCTACCATAAACGACTCAGCGCAGCTTCGAAAACCTACTTTACGTTACCGTCAATCGAACAAATATCAAATGTCATAAGCAATGGTGCAATGTTGCCAATCACACGCGCTTTCCTGTTTACCACTCGATTGAACCGAGATGGCCTAGTGGTGAGAAAACGTCGATCTTAACCAAAGGTTCCAACCCTGGCGAGCACCGCTGAATTTTCAAGTGCTTTTGTGAGTAAAAACATCGCGTGCTCGGTGGTGAAAGAAAACACCGTGAGGAGACCTACATGTGCTGGGAAAAATTCTGGCACATGGATATATATCCGCCAAATCGCAGTGGAGCAGCGTTGTGGATTGTCCTCCTTAATCTTCTCCATAATAGAAGAAGAGGCCTTTGCCCAGCTGTCGTTGGTCGTTTACTATCTTCAATGCGTAGTTACTAATTGTGTTTCTTCTTTGACACGAGATGGCACTGATCGCAATCGAAGAAACGATCTTTCAGAAACGCATGCACTGCCCCTACCGTATGCAGATTCGCTTACGGCTTAATATGCGATCTTGCCTCCCTCCCGTCTCTCTCTTTCTCTCTCTTCTCTGCTAAAGTCTACTTTCTGAACCAATGATAGATTAAATAATATTGACATGTAAATTGACGATTCAAAATCACCCAAATTGGTGACCCCGACGTGAATCTTACATAGATTCACGTCGGGGTCACCGACGGGGTCGGGGGGACTTTTATGACGGGGTCATAAAAGTAAAATAAAGAAAGTATATACAGTATGAAATAGACGCCACAGTTAGAACCAAATCGGTACAGTCTTTTTGCTAATACCAACAAACATCCAAACTTACAAACTTTGGCCTCATAAGATAAGAAGGTAATATGTAGTTGGTATTTAAGAGGTTTCAGGCTGTTCTTGGTATCTATATTTTCATCTAACAAACAACGCCCACGGTAGGACCTTCAGGATTGGCTTCATTGCTTAACGTCTTATGCCAGTTACACAGGCGCGGTCGCAGCTTCAAATTTTGGGGAGGGTCACAAACTTTATAGTTTATTTTTATGCTTTTTCTTACAAGTCACTTAGAATTTTTCCGTGAGTATTGAAAATTGCGGATTTTGATATGTTTTATCTGCATTTTTACTTTGCCGCTAAAAATTTTTCCTTTGACATGTACGGTTTGGGGGGGGGGGTCACAGACTCCCCCCTCGGACCGCGCCTGATACCTATAATCTGTATATTTCAACTATTCGATTTAAACTTAATCTTTGAAAGATCGTATGGATAGCGGTTGCTTTAGTGTTTTTGTTTTAATCGTAATGTAATTTTATTGCTTGTATCGTTATTTTATTTATTAATATTTTTGCGAAAGGTATAATATAATAATATGCATATCGATAAATTGAAAATAAAAAATCGAAGTAATTATAAATTACTATTATCTAAAAAAAACGGTAAAATCTCGTTTTAATTCTAACAATTACTAATAATAAATTATTTATTAATCTCACTTATTAAAAAGATATAATTTTATTGCATATGTTTTAAATCACAGTTAAATTATTATACTAAAATAAGATATAAAAATAATCGATAACAAAATGATTGTATAAAGAATCTCGATAAGTACATCTCTAGTCGTCACCGCCATTTTTTATTCGTAAAAACGTTAGTGCGCAATGACTTGCGCGAACTTCGCTACTGTCGTGATTTTTTGATCCAACAATATATAACTGTAATATATCTAGCCATATTGCCCTCGAGAGAGAAAAGAAAATAAAGAGAGAAAATGACGTACTTACTTGTAATATATTTATACCTATTAAATAATAGCAGACAGGCTTCGCACGGGTATTACTAAGTTTTTTGAAAATATAATACGGACTACGCTCACCGGATAGAGTAGCTACTCAACAGTAAAAGAATTTGTCACAGTGGTCCAGTAGTTCCGTTAGTTTTCGGCCTAGATATTTCAAACGAAAAAACAATCAAATCTTTCCATTTTATTACATTAATGTAGTTATGTAGAATAGCTGCTGCCCGCAACTTATTTTACATCAAATAAAAAACAATAATGTTTTTTATTCATCCCTCGAAACTCCAATCCCGTTTTGAAAATAAAAGCAGTTGAAAGTCCCGCCAAAATCAATTGAGTAAAAAAACTGTTATTTTGACATTACAAACAGATACTTTAATTTTATTTATTATATGTATGGATAATACTGACCTTACCGGTGGTCGAGTTGGCGAGCACCATCTCCTTAGGTTCTGTGACGGGTAGCTTTAAGTACGTGTGCATTGCTCTCATATTAAAAATACCTTATTACATTTATGCACAATTTCTCTCCATTATATATTATAAAAAATCTCCATTATATATTTTATTCCTTACCAGTGGTCGAGGTGGCGAGCACCATGTCCTTCGGCTCGGTGACGGGTAGCTTGAAGTACGTGTGCGGCTCCCAGCGGGTCATCATTGGGCAGTATAACTCTAGCACGCATTCCACTTGGTCGTCCTGTGGGAAAAGATAAAGTTTATAGAATGATGCTTAGACATAGAACGCTTCATAACAAGACTTCTAATAAAGTAGCATTGTTAATTTAAATGTAAACCGTCCTCTTGGTAGCTATTTTGTCGGCTATTCCTGAATCTGCTTCTATCTTCTATAATATTATACACTAGATATCAAAAGATTAAAAAAAAAAAGCCTTGAAGTCTTAGAGTAGATTATTCATTAAGTTATTACTGTAAATAATTCTACTAAGACTAACAAGTAACAACCATTAGCGATTTTAACAGAATTTATATGAGATCAAAATGTCGACATTAACTAACAAAAATAATTATTTAAATCGGCTCAAAACTTTCGAAAATACAGCAGTAGACGCGTCCCGTAGTATTTGTATGTTAACAACAGAACAAATCCTTAGATTTTGAAGTCAAATCACAAGTCCATATAATTATAAATACTCTAAAGCATAAACAATTCAAAGTAAACACATTTCACTCCTCATCGTCCTCCGTGGCGCAGCGATCAACACGCCTGCCTGCGAAGTGGAGGCCCCGGGTTCTATCCGCGGCCAGGTCATGATGGAAAATGATCTTTTCCTGATTGGCCTGGATCTTGGATGTTTATCTATATATGTATCTATTATAAAATATAGTATCGTTGGGTTAGTATCCCATAGCACAAGTCTCGAATTTACTTTGGGGCTAGCACAATCGGTGTGATTTGTCCATATTTAATTATTCACTCACCTCCAAGTTAGGCATAGGGTACACAACGATGCGCGTGATTGTCCGCGGATGTGGGTAACGCCAGGACACCGTACTACCGTGTAAGGTAACTTGATAGGCCATTGGCGGCTGACAGCCCGCCACTATCTTGAATGCGCCGCTTCTGTAATAATAAAATGTTTATTAATATTTATTTATTAGTGAAATTTCGTTTGTTAAGATATAACATTGAGTAAGTCAAAAAGGTTTTATCCAGAGAGCGTAGTTCAGTTTGGAATCAGTGTGAAATAGCTTTGACATGTCGCTCAATGTATCAATTTCTATTCTATATTTATAGTTCTTGATCTTTTTTTTGCTTTTTCATTAGCTAAAAAAGGACATAAAATGAACTGGCACCTTCAGAAAGTGTTTTCAGCAAGTATCAACATTTTACCTCAAGTCGTCCTTGTAAAACTGATTGGTCTGGTCGTTCGTATCGGCCGAAGCACTGGGAGCTGGCTGTTCCACTTCGCTTTGTGACGACGACGCCGTCATAAACATCTGTAGATATGTAATAAGAATAATAATCTTTCTTTTTTGTTATATTGTCATTGAATTTATCGTCGATGGGAAACAGTACAAATAATAATGTTATTACTATTTAAAACAACATAGTAATCATGGTTACAAGTACATATTAAATTGTTTTTCGGCTCTAGATACAGGTTCTTTTGAGACTTCAATTCACTAAAATAATTGCAACGATTACCATCTACAGAATAATTTCATAAGAATCTTATTTTAAGAAGAAAATGTCTAAAACTAAACATTTATCTACATCAAAAGCTGTGAACAATATTTATAATACCTACATTAATTATTTAATATCCATAGACAAACCTCAGTCAACCCCAGCACGTCTTCAGCCGTGTCCCTCAGGCGCACGGCGGCGGCCAGGTCCTTAGGACGTACGTCTAGGACTAGTCGGTCTAGATCTATGCCGACGCGTAGTGATGGTTCTTTGATGGTCGAACCATCCTCCGCCCGTTTCCAAGCGTCCCATGTCGCGTGGGCCACCATGCTGTGGATTAAAACCATGTTATATAGGTAATGGAAGTGTATGTATTGTTCGTTGGAGTGATGATTTGAATAACTACTTGAGGTGTAAAGTACTATTACATTAATGTTATAGAACATTAGAAACATTTTTTTTTAGTTATTTCGATTTAAAAATTTACTGTATTGGGTTTGATAAAAATTCATAGGGCCAATTGAAAACATAGGTACGTTTTCAAACGAAAAAATACAATTTTATTTATCAAAATATAATCGCGTTCATGTCTAAGTCGCGTAAATGTCTAGAGACTAAATTAGTGCTCCAATATCATAATGAACATATTGAGCAAAAATTTTAGAAAAGATCTAAAGACTAAATTACTGTTTCATAACAATTGACTTTTTGTATAGGATTTAGAAATGGAATTTAGTTTATGAACTTTAAATCAATGCACATTTATCTTATCAAACTTATATACTAAATTTATAAAGTGTATAAAAGTCGAACTGTTATGTGACATTTACAGTTTGTTACGACTAAGCAAATTACAAGTTTGACAGCGTTGGCGCAGTGGTCATTACACCTGACTGAAGCGCTAACGGTCGCGGCTCCTTGCTCATGACAAACATCTGTATTGGCCATATAAATATTTATCGTCGTCTGAGTGTTTGTGTATGTGTTGAGTGTGTTCCGGACTCCCAACACATCCAATGATCTCACAGAGGCCCGATGAGTGTGAAGCGTTTATAAACGTGACTTACCCAGCCATAAGCGGCTGCAATATAACATGCCGTCGATCTGTCCCGGGTCCGGCAGTGACGACAGCCGCGGAGACCAGCGCGCGGCAGGTCAACCGCTCCGGTCGCCCACCGGTCGCCAGCTGCACCCGTATCCCATCTGCTCCCACCACCCCCTCGGAACCGCGGAGACCTATCTGACCGATTTGCACTATCACGCTCTCGAGGTGACGGGCCGCTGGGGAAGAAGAGTAAGTTTATTTATTTATTTAAAAGACGCACCATCGGCATACACACAATATAAATAGTAGTTAATGAAAGAACATCCAACTTATTCTGTGTGGTACACCATTACAAGTGTATACGACACTTGTATAAGAATATCAAATATAAAAAAGCGTGAAACAATATTTTGACAAAAATGAAAAAAAGAACATAAACTAATAAGTTGAGTGAGATGGGGTAATAATGTTAAGGATGTTCAAAAATACGTAGAAAAATGGAGTAAAAATGTTTAGGATCGGTTCCAAAATATATTTCAGCGTATTAATAACACCTTGCGACAGTACGATTGTACCAAGAGTTAAGGTAACAGTAATTCGGACTGAAAACGTTTAGGATGTCCAGAATATACTACAAAGTGAGTTGAGTGCATATTTTAGGGAATGTTCTGAAATACATTTGAGTGTATTGTTAACACTTCGATAACTCGACTGATTTAAAAGGCAAAGTAAGTCGGAGTGAAAATGTTTCGGATGTGTCCAGAGGTACATGTCAACGTATCTGTTTAAATAACTCGACAATATTTTGATTGAAATTTATTTATTAATTTTCTTTATTACTTATCCACCTTATCCTCCGTAGATAGATTGTTACTAAACGAATTATTTTATATAAGTATTCCTATCTTTGTAAATGTAAAAAACCCAATTCATCAGTTAAGATGCCATTATGGCTTACATACTGAATTGTATTTTAAAACGCAACTGTTATAAATTATTTCAATATTGTGCGATACATAATATACATATATGTTTTCTATATATTTTGATACAAACCTAATTTCTGTTTGAGTTTGTACAAAAACGGACCCGGTTCCTCTTCCTTTGGTTCGACGTCAGTATTTGCTATTGTGACATCCCTCTTGAGCTGCATTGGAAAATTTAAATTCTTTATTATAATAACACAAATATTATATATCAGTTAGAGAATGAGATACAACAAATGTGTCAAAATTAAAAATCGGGGACAGATTAACGTCGAACAGTAAGAACTAATCTAAAATAAATATATGAAACATATTAAAAATGGAGAAGTGAATTAGTTTGTTTGCATGTTCCGCTTTCAAACTATAATTACTATACCGATTACTATTTTGCGGTTACATAGTTAAAAAGCCAGATGAAATATCAGGATATTCTTTATCCCAGAACAATTACATATTCTTGAGGGAACACCATTTTGGTTTTCAGAGCGATAAACGACAATTACTGTAGCAAAAGTTAGTGTAATAAAAAGTGTCGCTTACTAGAGCGATGATGGCTTTGATCCTGCGAATCCTGTCCGTGGACACGTCGAACATGATCGGCCGGTCCACGTCCACCTGGACGTTCACTCGACCAGACGAGTTGCTCAGCGTCGGGAATGCGGCTGGATTTTTATTTATATTGTACATAAAGTAGGTAAATTGTTAACAAAATTTTGTTAATTAAGTTTTAAAACGGACTGTTCTGGAAAAGTTAGCAATTCTAATAGTTTTGAATATTGGTGGTGAACGGAGGTGGTCACAAAAAATCGATTTGATCCGAAAATCGTTGATTCGTATCCCGATTAGTACTAGTGAGTTTACAAGTCAACAGCAGTCTTTAAATATATGCTGCAACATTGTAATTTGATTGTATCAGGCGACAACGCGACGCATATTTATAGTAATGTATTAAATCAAGATGCCCTTTTAACGAATGAGCTTGTGATTGACAATGGATCATATACAAACAAACGGTTGCAGTCTTGCAGTACAATATAGATCAAAGTCAATACTATACATTCAAAGTTGCAACTATTCTTATCTATCTTCAATTTACATATCTATGAGTTTACCTGGTGACAACGACCGCATTGGTGTAGTGGTGGTGAATGTTTCAACGCCGGTGGTCGCGGGTTCGATCCCCGCTCGGTACGTTCGTATTTGTGTAAACATTTATGCCTAGGTCTGGGTGTTATGAGTCACCTCATCATACCTCAGTCCTAAAGCAGTCTATCTCGGTTATTATCGCAGTCACCTTATAACGATCGTTACTCATAGAAGGTAAATATCTTAGTCTTTATAGCTACTGCCTTGCCCTTTATGTTCTGGAGGTCAGAGAGCAATCGCTCTGCATAAAAATTTGTAACCTATTAATTTCTAGGCTATGCTACGCCAACCTGCTGTATCCGCAAACCCGCAGTGGAGAAACGTTGTGGATTCAAGCTCCATAAGCTTTCTCTACGTCACGGTACGTAACGTGCATAAAACAGATGACGTTGTACCGTGCTTGTCAAACAATCTTACCATGGCACGTTACATCTTCTTAAAACGGTATTTTGTAAGCACACATCTTGAAAACGTAAGGAATAGCACAAGTAATGATGTTCTTGTCTTTTTGGAGATGACACGATCCGTTTCTATTAACAATCTCTCAAAAAGGCTACCGGTTTATTTTTTATTAATTTCTTAATTACTTATTTGACAGCGTGGAATACGCCACATTACGTAACATTTCAATTTCGCAATATCATAGAGAATACGGTTTTAAGACAACAACGTGTTTCAACATCGAAATACGTCTTGATATGGCATAGAGAATAAGGGCTCAGAAGTTAATACTAGAAAGAATGGTTTTATATTTTAAACTTTCGCGATGTAATTTATTCATATTTGCTTTGTAGACGGATCTTATCGCGACAGCTGACAGTCAGCTCGTGACCACGGTGAATGCAACTTCGCCGAAACGTCGGGCAATAAAGGTATTGTAATACGTAA
>DVXP01002391.1:0-12824 GCA_018235645.1 Junonia grisea | reverse complement strand
TCACCGCCGAGCTCGAGATGAATTTAAACACAAATTTAGCACTTGAACATCCAGCGGTGCTAGCCAGGGTTTGAACCTGCAACCTTTGGTTAAGATTCACGTGTTCGCACCACTAGGCCATATAAAAAGTTTAAAAGAAATAATATTGTGACATTAGATTCAATCAGAATGTCTCTTCTCTATCAAATTTTCATTATATTAATATAACCCCTTCTTTTCTTGGCATCAACCTCCCGTCGCTAGGCAATAACTTCTTACATATTATAATTATACCAGTTAACAGTTGGTAACAGAGCAGATTCATTTCATACTCTGTTACTTGATATTATAACTCAATTCTGAAATACAATACAGTAAATATTGTATATCTCTCTATATCATAGACATACTGAATTAACATTTTTTTTAAGTCTAATGAGACTAGTGGGTGATGTACTATTTCGGACTTTTTATCGCTGTGCTAATCGACCAACTTTCCTACGTTCAAAGAAATATTGGAATCCACCAATCACACGCGCCTTCACCTATAAGTCGCTAGTCATTGGTCGCTTAAAGACGCACATATTAATTATGTTTCTTCTCATTGCCAAAAGATGACGCTGATTTAATCTTATTATATAAGTGGTTTTATTATCCAGAAATCGTCTAGTAAGAAAACTGCCATTAGTGCAATCGGTGCAAGGTATCAGCAAGACATTCTAGATTATGTATTAACATAGTGAAAATATTATATAGTAAAGAGTCCTAGTATATCAGAAAATAGCCTATATTTTATTGTGTGTCTAAATAACGTTATTTCAAAACTTATTTATTTACTTAGCTTCATTTAGAAAAATGATTTTCTAGAGCTCATTCTTTTTGCGCAATCTTCTTTTGTGACTGTTGCTTTTAAATCGGCTTTCACTGCGTCGCTCTTATACTTGAACGTAGGGTTGCCACTTTAAAGAAATTTTAAATAAAAAAATAACAAATTAAATTGCCATTTTTATATATAATGCAAAATCATAAACAATTGAAAATATATACGTAATTAAAAATGTTACAATTCATCATTTATAGCATATTTATAAGGCCAGAACATACAGAAACGAGAGCAAATTATTTTCATATACAGGGTGTAACGTTTAACAGATTTAGTTGAGTAAATTTACTGCTGGCGACCCTGTTTGTAGTGCTGTACCCAGGTTACAATCCAGGAGTTATTGGGTCGATACATTTGTAAGACTTTGCTCCGCTCGGAGAAAATGTTGTGCTACTTTAAAAAGACCTTTGAAAATAAATACGATTCAGCGAGCACACCTTTATGTGGTGGAGATATTATTTAATGTAATTATGACATTTATTTTGTTTATTGTCTTGTACTATTTAAGCGTGTTATTTGTGATGGTGTTATTCGTATTTTATTTATGGTTAATTTTTTTTTGTGTGAAGATTGTAATATAGGGCGTGTTCAGCATGAATATAATTCGTGACACCTTATAGGCTATAAGCCAATAGTTTGCGAATTTAAACTTTTTGTGTCTAACAAAGTCATAAAACGTAACGTAACATAGCCTGTACATATCCCACTGCTGGGCATAGGCCTCTTCTCGTATTAGGGAGAAGGTTAAGAGCTTAATCCACTACGCATCTCCACTGTGGGTTGGTGGATATACCTACATATGTCAGAATTTCTTCCGGCACATGCAGGTTTCCTCACGATGTTTTTCTTCACCGCCGAGCTCGAGATGAATTTAAAGACACATTTAGCACTTGGAAATTCAGCGTTGCTAGCCAGGGTTTGAGCCCGTGACCTTTTGGTTAAGATCCACGCGTTCGGACCATTAGGCCATCTCGGCAAAATCATCATTAAGTTGTAATTTGAAAAATTCGCAATATGTATTACATACATTATGCTTGTTTATGTTATAATTTTTAGCGTCTTTATTCACATTTATTTTAATTAAGATCGAAATTGAAAAGAACTATAAAAAGTCATTAATAATGAAAATTAAATTGATAACGTTTATATAGTGACTCATTATGTAAACATTATCAATTTAGTTTTCTGCTATAAATTAAAATAAATATTTTAAAATTTCTCGCTTAATTTGTGTACAGCATTCATGCCAAGATATTTCCTTCGCTACAAATTTTAAGATTCTAGGTCAACGGCAAGCACTTTATAGGTTTTTAATATGTCAGTGACGTCGCAGTTACGAAAATAAATTAAGACAGGTCTTTTATCAATGTACGGCAAAAATTTGAATTTTCATAAAATTATAAGACATTTATTATAAGGTAAATATCATGGTATTCATAATATACATTTTAATGTAGTCGTTATTAAGAAAAATTACTTAAAAATGGATAGATAGATAGATGGATGTGATAAAATATTCCAATTTTGTAATTTAATGTTGAGGCATCTCAACTAAAAGCTATCAAATAAGATTTTCCCATCTAATTAATGTTCCTCGAAAAATATTTGCAGCTAGTTCATAACGTGACGTAGATATTTGGACGTTGATAGAATATACTCGTACTATATACTTACAGCTTTCTTATCCATCGCTTTTAAAAAATCTAGCGTTTGAAATTTGAATAATCACAATTATTATTGAAAATTTAAGGTTTTCCTTAAATTTATTATATATAATTTTAACTATATCATGTTTGTTAATTCATTCTTTATATAGATAAAGAACTGTTTCTAATTATTCAGTCTCAACTATTATCATTCATCCCGTTGTAGCGTTAATGCTTTTCAGACCCACAAAACATTTATAGCTTATATCATGATGTAAATGATCATTTTTAGCTGTGTCCAGTTAACATCATATGATCCATGTATGCTTGCTCACTCATCGTCGTCATCGTCAGCCAATCGCAGTTCACTACTGGACATAGGCCTCCCAAGTTTGCGCCAAACATCCCGATCCTCTGCAACCTTCATCTAGCCCGCTCCGGCAACCTTGCGTATGTCGTTAGTCCAGCGCAGCAGCTGGAGGGCGTCCTACACTACATTTGCCAAGACGCGGTCTCCTATCCAGGACTCGTCTGCTTCAACGGCCATCGGTCCTACAACAACCCGCCAGCCCTCTGCCACTTCAGTGTACTGATAGTTCGTGCTATGTCGGTACTTGCTGTTTCTGTCCGCTGTTTCCATAAAAAAAAGATACCAATCGTTTTATTTATATAAAATATATACGGAACCCAAGATTTCATTATAATCACGATTGAAGGGATTCAAAACAAATCTTCGGAATACGCCAAAAACGTTCAAGTCTAAAAATTGTAACAACAAATTATTAACGCCCCAGCGATTCTTAAAAGCGCTCCAACAAAAATAACACAATTAATCCGAGGGAATTCTATTATTATTATAAGTTTAAAGCGGGCCGGTCGTATGGGACTTCACAAAGGAATCTCTCCTTCCGAACGAATGACTCTTATTTAGCGGATTTGGTTTAAGATTAACATTAAAGCGATTAAAATATACAGGCTGTGTTTTAAAATATTTCATGAAACACAAAAAGCAGTTGCTTAACTGTATTATTTTTATTTAATTGAAAGGCCATAAGTAAATAAAGTTAACCTCGACTAAAAACTTACTATTGTTAAGAATAGATATAATGATAGAAAATTACAAAAAATACAACAATCCTCTAATGTAATTTACATTATATTGAATTCAAATTCAATATGTAATGATATAGGTAAAATGTCTGATGCCTTTATTAGAAGTGATTGAGATCATTTTAATGGCCAATACCAATTAGAACTGCACTCTCTTTCAAAATTGTTCTACTATCGTACGCTGATTTTTTGACTAATCTGAGATCTATGAACCTGGGAAACGTACCTTTCTATTTTTTATATCAAATTTAGCATTTTTAAAGTCAAGGTCTACCACGACTGTTTATCATGTCTCCTATGTCTTATTCACTACTCATTACTAGATGAAATATATACAAAGTTTTCTGTAAATTAATTCAAAACAAAATTGTCTAATTTCACTGAGGTAAAGGTACCTATTTCCGCGGTATTTCGAAAAATGGCACCTAATACCGAAGTATTCGAGAAAATAGCTTAATCTATACACACAGATTTTTATTTTACTCTACTATAATTTATTAATTAACCGTTTTCACATTGTGTGTGTTGTTATCTTAGTGACAAAATAAAATCGCTTAAAGTTTATAAATTAAATTGTATCAAATAAGGGCATGTAATAATGCATGCCTGTTTCGCACGTGAGTAAGTTTTTGGTATCGATTAAAATGAGTTATTTGTATGGAATGATCATAAGTTTTGTGCTCATTCGCAAGGGTCCTTATGACCCTGATATGATTCTGTGAAAAAATAATATTTGCATTGCATTTAAAAGCAATTTAAAACCTGTTGTAACTTTTGTATTATGTTAAGGTCTTTTATGTCACTTTGGTGTTTTTTTTTCTTTTGAATATTTTGATTTATTATACTGAATTCTTCTTGTGCATGCAATTAATCGCCAACGTATATTTTGTAAGAGCAGTTTCGTCAACTTTATTGATATTGACTTTAATTCTGGTCTGGATGACTGGTAACTCCTTTTTATGCAGGTTTAGGGTGTGTATCTTTTGAAATATGATAATAAATATGATATATATTAGGACAAGGTTATATATATATGTAACGATAGGGACAGACTTAAGAATAGGTATAATTATTATTTAAAAAATATATAACTTTTATTAATAAAAGTCCTTGTGTCCTTAAATTATGATTGAAGACGCTATATGTACATGTATGTATAGAAATCACAGGCATTAATCTTAAGACATTATTGTATTAAAATGCAATCGAAAACAACCGAAAGTTTCCCTGGTATCGTGTTCATTGAATTTAAGTGAAAATCGAAGCTGAGTAAATACAAAGGCTATTTGTTAAATGCAACACAGGCATCGGTAAAATACGTAATTTAAAAAGAGAATTATATATAAAAAATATATTGTTAAAATAGATTTAAACTTAAGTCTGTTAAAAAAAATAATTAAACGTTAAAATGAATTAGCATGATTAAACAAAATGATATCTAAATTAACTTATTCTATGTAAAATACATACAAGAAAAAAATATATACATATTTTTACAAATAAAAATAATACATCGAAAAATATATAAATATATAAAATCTAAATAGCCATCGACGATTAAAAGTTAAAATAGATTTAAACTTAATGTCTCTTATCTCAAAAAATATTATTCAATGACAAATGAAGAAAAGTAAGGTTGTAACCCACTCTACATTAATATATTTCAACTATAACTATAAGTATAAGAGAGATTTAAAACTGTTTTAAATCGCTAATACTAATTATTATTTATATAATCCCGACGTTTCAAGTCACTTACAGTACAGCAATTATGGTTATAGGTGGTCCGCTCAAAATATTTTTATTTCAAATTACAATAGCCGAGACATACCTACAAGAAATTCCTCTTCGATAATATCAACATCCACACTACTATACCATAAACGAACCATAAGATGTACACGAAACACAATAATAAATGTAATCTCTTAACATCTGCGCTTTTCATCCCCATATCCAATTCTAAAGATCGATCATGCGTCAGATTACATTCGCGATATCATTGTCTGACGTCAACTGTACTCGTGGGCTGGTTTATTTATTATTTAAATATAAATATATATGTATATGTGTATTTCGTACATTTGTGTGTTGGATATTAAATGTATCGAGTTTGGAAGTTTAAGTTGTCAAAAATTGTTGTATGAGGCGTTCTAGCACTGTCTTAGATTTTCGTGATTATTACTCATTGAAATAAAACTACTATAAACGGATTTAAATCGCGTATATTAATTATTTTTATCATCCTGACGTTTCTACATGTGACCACGAACGCTGTTAAGTGCTCGAAACGTTTATAGTCTATCGATAGTTTTCTTAAATTGTTTAGCGAAACAACATGAGGAATAATATCATAACGTGCAGCATTGCGATAAAAATACTAATGGTAACGGGAAAATGCTTGAGATGTCAATAAGTTGTAAAATAAAGATGTTCCTTCATATAAGAACAAATTGTTTCTATTATTCCAGTCTACTAATCAAGGGCAATATAAATGTCGAAGGTAATGTTTAGGCAGTAAGTGGATATGGTAATTTAAAAATGCGAAATTCGTAATTGAATCAACGGTATCCATTGTTAAGCTGTTACTTGAAAAGTCGAACGAAATATCACAAAGTGAACAACGTGAAAAAATTTCGAAAGAGATTTTCTGCCCCGTCCCCGGGAGTTTTGAGTCAAACTGCGTGTTCATACAAAAGGCCGGCTGCTTTGAAACCAACTCGAACTGTCAAAAAAACTTCGCAGAGTTTACATTCAAAGTAGTCCTGGGTTATATCGCGTCCATTCTGTTTCAGGCAAAAAAATTAAGCCAATATTTGTTTTGTCGTTGGATTAAAAAAATAAAATGAAAATATTGTCATGTTTCATAGAACTTTTCAAACATTTTTTTTATAAAAGATTTTATTTTTTGATTGAACACGACAAGCAATTAAGTAGAACGCCACAATATATGTAGATTAAAAGTACACAAAATTATTGACAAAAAATAAATACAATAAAAAATACGACGACGGATATAAAAAATACAAATACCTATACATATTACTTATATACCCACTTCAATATACAGACAAAATTTCATTTCAATCGATACAGTCATTTAAGAGGATTTAGATGACAGACCTGAGTTGTGAAGAATTTTCTATATAACAAATCAAATTAAATATTTGATTTATTTTGCTTACTTTTCAACTGACCGTTGTAAAGGCAACATTTCCTGAGGATGCTCCGGTGTCGGAGTGAAACGTACGTAGTGTGTGTACATCATACCAGACAGATTTATAATGTTTTCTCGGATTACAGCAATATAAATATTTGAATTGTTATCATGGACTTCCGCAAAGTAACGCCTGATTCAATTAAATATTTTATAATAGAAAATGTATTAAACATTCTGCTATCTCAGGTAAATAGAAGCCAACTGCGACTACGTCTTCTAGCTGAAAGGATTAACCTTCTTAATGTTTCAGAAATTAAAAACGTAACAGACGGACAAAGTTACTTTCAGATCAATAATATACCTATGTATGGATTGTACGTTTTATCCAAATAAACTATACCTATAATGTAAAGTTTTGCATAAGGGGCCAAACATCCGCTCAGATACCCTAATAAGGAGGTTTTTCTAACTTTTAAACGTATAGCAGTACAATTATTTAATATGGGTGTAATAATATAACCTTTACTAAACATTAATCCTCGATTTTTGATTTTGATAACGATTATATATCTGATTATATCAATCATATTAGTTCTGGTGACCATTACTGGGATAGAATAATTATTATTATCGATAGTGCATATGTTGTATTGTGTGAGTTAAGTATTAAATTCTTCGTAGAGAACATGATCGATGTGTTTATTCGATAATTTCATTTGATTATAAAATGTACATCGTTTATTTTATTACAAAATGATGATGATCTATACCCACATATAATAAAATCGTAGAAAAGTCGGTTGTGTACATTGAATATTTTTCCAAAAAACCAAGTGAAATCATTGTATATATGTTACCGAAGCCGAAAGTATGGTTTTTACAATTTTTGTCTGTTTATCTGTTTGTCTGTGTGTTTGTGCGCGCTAATCTCAGAAACGGCTGACCCGATTAGAATGAAATAGGCTACTTTTTATACCGGAAAAGTTAATAGTAACCAAAAATTTTCACTTTCCCAAAAAGAAAAAATTAAATTATTGTCACTATTTTACATCCAGCGTTTGTTTCAAACACGATACACGATACACGATCACGATCACAACACATTAACTAAAAAAAAGAGTAATGATAGACATTAAGCATACATATAACAACATTATCAAGATATCAATATGTAACAAATAGAAAACTTGCATATACATACATACTGATTTTTAGAAAAATTAAAAGACATCTATATATTTAAATCCGAAACAGATGTTAACGCGTGCAACGCCGCGGGCATTAGCTAGTATTTAATATAATTATTAATATAATAAAAGTTATTGTATTACTATGATTACGTCTAATATACAGATTTAACCCTTTCATCTCATTTTAAATTTCCATATATTGCCCTAAGAAAATTCACATAAAAGGGCTTTATGGGACATAATGCTGTTATTAAAGTTTACTCGACATAATTCTCTACATAACACGCGTCTGACAATGAGAGTGTATGGTGGATTTTTTCTAATAATCTCTTTATAGCAAAGGGAACCAAATATGTTGACCCCTATTCTCACATTTCAATAAATTTTCGACACAATTTTCAACCTTATCCCTTTGCAATAGGGGCGACAAAATTGATCTTTTATTCTGTTACAATATGGTTCCATTACCATAATTTCATAACGAAGGGTGCACGGTTTCTAATATAACACGTATTTTGATTTTTTTATGGCCTCCCCAACAATGAGGATTTATTCGCATCGAGTGGTTATAATGAATGCCGTCGAAAGCTATATAGTGAAATATCAAAAATAATAATTGAAAAGAATACTGTGAACAACGAAAAGCACGCATAAATCTGATAGGGTACTGGAGGCCCAATTCCCCACCCCTGCCCCATTAATTCCCCATCCATTCCCCCTCCATACCCCCTAAATGGCCGGCAACGCATTTTGTAGCTCATCTGGTGTTGCAAATGTCCATGGGCGACAGCATTCACTTTCCATCAGGTGATCTGTCAGCTCGTTTGCCGCCCTATCCCATAAAAAAACAATATGTAAAATTGAACTCAGCGCATAATAAATTAGTAAAATTTCAGAAGATCGTGGGATTGCCTTTATGTGAATGTCCCCTCTAAGGTTCTGTATTATTAATTTGACGCTTTGCGCTCCTTGATCTTCTTTTTATCATTTCGAATATGAGGTGTTACTGTTACTATGGAAGATATAAAATGATAAGGCGTCTAAATAAGGGATGTCACATTTCGTACATATGAAAAAACCTTATTTAATTTAAAAAAAAATAATATTTTTGGAACAGCAGAATTAAGGGGAATTCAAGATTAAGATGATTTCTTTGTAAGTTGAACTATGACTTTTTTATATACTAATATCTATATAACTATCAAGTTCTTCGTTCATTTCTGTCGTCAGTACGATCGTACATATGTATGTATGTCTAGATGTATGCCTATATGTGTAACCGTAGTGACTATTTTATGCATATATTAACATTAGGTAACATAATGTAAGTGAAATCAATATAACTTTAATTCTCACTCATTGTATGCAAACTTTACCGCAATTATGGGATTTTCAAATGTTTTGCAATCAGCAAAAACAAGAGTTATTGGGTCAAGTAATTATTAGCTACAACAATGCTACAGAAGTTATGAATAGATTAAACAGTAATAAGAAATGGAAACAAAACGAAAACATTTAAAATAATAATTTCGTTTGAATTACGTAAAATTGCTGTGATAAGGGGTCGTCCATTTATCACGTAAGGTCGTTTTCCTCATTTTTTGACCCCCCTCCCCTCGTGGATCACGTGTATTTTTTAGGAAGTATTTTTTTTGGAGGGAACCGAAATTTGGAACGATTTGTAGTGTAATATTTCGCCATGTCCCCTATCCTGACATGAACAACCGTCGCTAGGCGACCACCGAAACGTCTATTTCAAATAGTTCCGCTAACACTATAAATACCATCGGCGGAAAATATTTTTTTAAATTTAAAAAAAAAATTAATAGTACCAATCACGTGCTCTTACAATAAATCATTATCATTTAAATCTTCCACACTTTTTATTAACCCCTCGGATAAAGTTACCGCCAAAACTTCGGTTAAACGGGTCAGAAGTATCCCGCGGTTATCCCGTTATCCCTATACCGATCTCAATTGTTTCGGAACAAAACAATGGACAGACAACCCAAAAACTACGGCCGAGTTAATAAACATTATAACGATATTAATTTACCGATACGATACTTTGAATGTAGTTTATTGAACTATACCTACTTATTATTTATATTAGTGTTGAGATGGCCTAGTGGTGTGAATACGTGGATCTTAACCAAAGTTAGCGGGATCAAACCCTAGCACCGCTGGAATTTTCATTTTTAAATTCATCTCGAGCTCGGCGATGAAGGAAAACATCGCGACGAAACCTGCATGTGCCGGAAAAAAATCCGACACATGTATATCCACCAATCCGCCGTGGAGCAGCGTGGTGGATGAAGCTCTATAACCTTCTCCCTAATAGGAGAAGATGCCTATGCCCAGCAGTGGGACATGTACAGGCTGTTTTAGGTTTTTTTTTCAATAGAGACAGTGCAGGGAATAATAATACAACCACTGTTAATTATACAAGTCACTATTTCAGTCCTCCATACAATATTAGGTATATCCCTTTTTCGCTATGTCCTCTCTCTTGACATCAACAACCATCACTAGACAGCCGTGTAAACTAAATAGTTCCACTAACATTACATTATAGAAGGCTATGTTTATTTTAACCAGATTATCTCAAAAAATATATTAGTCCGAATGGATACTTGCAGCACCAGAGGTACCACAAAAATGGATGGGGAAGGGATTGGGAATTAAAAATTTTACATAAGCATCGAGATGAAACTAGAAATGTAAAGAAATCTATTAATATCTGCATAAAAAAGTAAGAATAAGTAAAAGTAACTGGAAAAATAGGTAAGTTACGATAAGGTAGTAGCAAGTAGCAGTAAGTAATCTACTTCTCTATACTACTCATCTAAGTAGCAGTTAGTAAGTAAGCAAGTAGCAGTAAGTTAGTAGACAAGTAGCATTAAGTAGGCAATTACTCGAAATTCGGAAGCAGAAATAGCGATAATAAGATATAGATACAAAATGTCACATTTCACAGACAAAACAAGTAAAACCGCGAGCAACAAATTATTTTTGATTATACATTTATAATTATAAAGTTACATGATCCGTATTGAATAGCATTACTTCATTGTAATAAAATTTAAACTTAATATTGGCCGAATATTGCAATAAATGTATTGGATCCTCATTAAAATTATGAATCAGTCAGGAACTCATTAATAACGGGACAAAGCTGTATGAAAATTAATTTACAGTTTCCTATAAATGTATGCTGTTTACAAAAGAATTACTTAAACTGATTGAGAACATATAGGTAAATACTAATGTAAAAATCAGAAAATAACTTCCTCTTTCGTTAAACAAATATTCAGAGGTGATCTAAACATCAAATGATCCGTGTGAATGTGTGTACGGATGAGGCCGCAGCCAGGAGAGACCGCGGACGTGCAGTGGCGGCCATCGCAGGGGATTTTAGTGAGTACAATCTCACATAACCCGACCTCCCTCCCAGGAGTCGGATATCCATGAAGATTTACCCTGCGTCAACAAAAAAAAAATGTACGCACTAAAATATAATTATAGCCCGTAAAGTCAGTAGGGCAGATCTGTAAAAAGCAGATACATCCAGCCTCACTTTAAAACCTACAACTGTGAGCATTATCGTAGCAGCCCAGGACGCAGTCTAGTTTACATTGCGATAACATATTCTAGAATTAGCACAAGATTGCGGTTTCCACATACAAATATAATCTCTAAAGTAAGGCTTTTAAAGGCGAAAATCCTGCGAAGACTGGAGTTAATGTTTTGTAAATACGGCCAGTCGTAAAAGGCTTATATCAAACAAATACCCTAGGAAGTCAGATTTTGATTGCCATTCGCTTCATTTTCCAATGAGGCGTTATTTCAGCTGAACTCAATATTATTCGGAATATTGTTTTTCTTTTTCTGTATTCTCTAATCTATTATATATACTTGTTTATGGTATATATAGGTATTTTAAAACTCGATCAGGGCAATTTCATAATCTTGCTGAAGAACGGTGTATAATATAATAGTTAGTATATTTAAATAGGAAAGCAATTAAGTCAAAAAATACTTCAAAAGTTTACGTTTAGTACAAAGGTATTATTTTATATTTTTAAGTCGCAATTGGCCAATATTAGTGTAAAGGTCTCATTAATACAAATAATTAAAGCCCAAACTCAAAGTAACTGCGGTAAATCGTCGAAGAGTTCCCTCGATTGCCGCTCGGCTCCATCATCAGATCAACGTTCATTTAACTTAAACATAGTTAATAAAAAATAAAAGCACTAGTCGCCCATACGATTTTTAAAAGTTTTCCTCGATTTCTGGGAGTGGCCATCATCAGATCCTGGTTTTCTTACCATGTGACCGTCCTGGGAATTTCTCCTTTCAAACCACTCATAAATATCTATATGGTCGAATTGCGAAACCTCCTCCATCTTGATGTCGGTTAAAAAACTTTATCAACTGTATCAGAACTTTATTAATTGTATCAACAAACTCTTTCACCCATTTAGTTAAGTTTTCTTTAGGTAAACAGCTAGCAGTTCATTGTTTTCTTTATTGTAAAACGAAGAAAATTCAGATATTATTTCATCCACACGCCTTAACCTTAAGTCAATATTGAATAATTATATTACGGACACCGATTTTAGAGAACAAGATAGAAAAACATTGGTCGTGAAAATAAACTTTGTGGGGTTCTAAGAGTAAGAGGAACGCAACAAAGGTAATTCATATTGTCATAGCTTTTTATTTTGATCGTAGTTTAATAAATTACATTTATCAAACCACTCGTTAGCAATATAACCGGCTTTGAATAGCGTTTACCGGGAAATGGACCATGTAGCAAACATGCAAATAAGACATGAGTGCGCATTAATAACAGA
>DVXP01002390.1:0-12825 GCA_018235645.1 Junonia grisea | reverse complement strand
ATAGATACATATATAGATAAACATCCAAGACCCAGGCCAATCAGGAAAAGATCGTTTTCCATCATGACTTGGCCGGGAATCGAACCCGAGGCCTCCACGTCGCAAGCAGGCGTGTTGACCGCTGCGCAACGGAAGTCGTCAAAAAAAAGTCTACCAAAGAAATACACGCTGTTTTGGTGGAGACACTGGTAATCTCTGCTCCTCCAAATTCTACTGTGGTGCTGAGAATTTGAACAGGATAGAACATCCACAGAAGATCCTCGTCTCTCAGGGAAACATAAAAAAAATCGAAGACATCGTATTAGCAGACCGAAGAGTAACCGTCAGACATTTAGCTGAGGTCATAGGGATCTCATATGGCAGCATATGAGATCCCTATGACCTCATTCAAAGCATTTCGGCTAGCAAAATGAATATGAAGAAGGTCTCCACACGTTGCGTACCGAGAATATTAACGGACGACGAGTTGAGACTTCAAGAGCCAATCTTGCAAAGGTCCAGCTGAACCAAAAAAATTTTGTCTAGGTTTGTGACCATGAACAAAACATGGATTCATCATTTTGACCCTGAGACCAAACAACAATCGGTGACTTGGAAAAGGCCATCCTCACTGACGCCGAAGAAGTTCAAAGCCTCGAGCTCGGCAGGCAAGGTTATAGCGTCCATTTTCTGGGATGCTGAAGGAATGATGATGGCTGATTAGCTGGAAAAGGGAGCTATTTTAATGGTTTCCTACTGGTCAAATAAGACGACTACAAGAAGCCATAAAGTAAAAAAGACAGGGCGAACTCCTAGTGAAAGACCTTTTTCATCAGGCTCCTGCACACAAAGTCGATATTGCGAATTGAGACACAGGCTTCCAACTGATCAAACACCCCCCCTATTTTCCAGATTTAGCCATCAGTTATTCTTATTTGTTTTCTTGGCTCAAGGTACACCTCAGGGGCAAAAAATTTGAGGATGATGTAGACTGCTGTAGAAGCATTATGGGATAGCTAAAATCAAGATTCTTTAAGAGTATTTTAGGTTGAAACATTGGACTAAATGTATTGACTTCTTAGGCGACTTGTAGAAAAACAAATTCAACTTGACTTGTTATTTATTATACTAATCATCATTACTTTTTCATTGTCCCTCACACTTATTGTGATTTTATTGTATGTTTTCAGGTAAATAATCTAATTATAAAAAAAAAGAAAAAAACATTACCAGTAACAGGAACAGTGACAATTAATTCAAAATAAGCAGAGTCAAATATAAAAACATGATTGATACAGATATAAGTTACATTTTTTTACTCAACATCACAAAAAGCATCTAATTTATGTAAATTTTAAGAAATACTTTTAATTATTTTCATAAAAAGCCAATAATTATTCTTTAAAATCTTTGTGTTAAATGTTTGCTACAGCATAACAACTTTTTAAGTTAATTTACACATTTATTAGTATAATTAAAATATATCTGTTTTAAGCGGTTTTAAATTGCATGATATATTAATTTTTTTATCATACTGATGTTTCTAGCATGTTAAAGCGTTCATCTGAAGTAACATTTATCTATTTGAAGTAATTAAGAAATATTATTTGCAGCTACCACCAACAGTTCCACGCCAACAGCTGATATCATGAGTTGCATGCCGAAGGCACTAACTGTCTCTTTAATTCTTGCAGAATAATGGATTTAGGATTTTAAATTTTTTATGAGTGGATCCCAGCTTACAAAGCCTCCAACCAACCACATCTGAGCAATATTTGAGATGCTTACAAGACATATTTATGTTAAATTGTCATTGGTTAAAATGTAAATTGTTAAATTTTTGAAAATTAAAAAATAAATTTACCAAGCAAAAAAAGGTAATTATTTAGGTTTGTAACAAAAAAGTAAGAATAAAGTTTTTGATAAATTATGTGTTTTGAAAAAATGGACTCATTATTGACTGCACATAATTATTACTGCTATGTAAAAGATGAAAATACTCGGCAGTCCACTGCTGCAATATTAACAAACAGTTCATGTTAGAAAAAAATATGAAAAAAAAGTTGGAACATCAAAATGTTTTAATATTTGAAATAAATAATTAATTTGAATTTCATTTAAGTTAAAAAGTGCCACACATAAATCTATCATATCAGATTTAACACAAAAGTCAGAGAAACAAGAAAGTAATGGATAAAGATTCCACTTTATTCCAAACTTTATATTTTAATATCCATTTAATGTTAAAAATAACGATTAAGACTATTTTTTTCTTTTTATTTCGTTCACGTCTTGAGATGTTGAAGGTATCAACACTCTTTAATACGACAACATACTAACAGGAACGTAATAAAATCATAAAATATTCAATGTAATTGCAATTTTAAGCAAGTTAAGTACACCGGTGAGCTTTTAAAGTTAGTACTTTCAACGGATTGTACATATTTTTACGAATGCAAGCGGTTATGCAACTTACCTGTGTGACATTTGTTGTATGGAAATTGCTTTTGTTAATAAGTCCCACGACGTAGCGATAGTTTTTTGACGAATTTATTAACGCAGAGGATAACTTGAACATCGTAGTAGCCATTATTATGCGTTAATAAATAACTTAAACGAAATCAAACCGAGTGAACTTTTCTGTCATTAATAGACAGCTATTCGGTTTTTAAAAGATCAGCTGTCGCTGTTGTCATTTACTTTTGTCTATGCTCGCACGAATGGTCCTCATGGTGCGGCAGCTACTTTAATCGACGGCAACTTTCCGGTCAACTGGTGACATAGTTAAGGTCGGTACGCAGGGCAGCGACTTTAATTGAGAGTGACTCAAGTGGCTGTAAAAGGTCTAGACAGTCGCTGGCGATACAGCGACTTTAGTCGCTGCAAATCTGAAATATCGCTGCCGACTGAGGACTTTGACCAATATTTTATAGTATTTTTTAGCTCTATCAGCTATTAGATCTAATATAATATTAATTTACTTTTTCGTGATATTATCTAATTACAAAATATTTCACACTATTTATCAACATTTAAGTTGCAGAGAAGTCGCTGTCGACTAAAGTCTTAAGCTTGGTTTTTACGACAGTCACTTTAATTTATGGCGAATCACAATTTAACAATAAGTTGACAACTTGCCGCCAACTTATCATCTGTCATCCATCCATATTACACCAACTAAAATCAATATTAATTTTATACCCATAGTTTAAATTGTTGATAGTTATTACTCCAAAAGTCATTGTTGTCGCGTCTTCCCGACGCGTCGTCGCCTTCGCATCGGGTCGATAAAATTATCTATTTATATGAGACTGAAATCTAGTTAAAATAGTTTCGTTCAATGTATTATAATCGCTAAAATTCCGAAAATCCGAAATTACTTTATCAATGATACGAAATAACTAAAAAATTTGTTAAAATATCGAGGATTAAAATAATTATTCGATAGACCCATAGAGTATAAACGTTAGTCTTGTTTTGGTTTTTCAATATATCTCCATTTAAATAAACATTAAAAATATTAAATTAAAAGGATTGAGATGTTCTTATAAAGTTATAAAATTTAGTTTTTATTAGGTAATTATAATGTATCTATCTAATATTTTTATATGTAGATATTTATATAATTGTATCTATAAGTAATTGAAATATTATTTCGGAACGCACCACTAGACTGTGCTGCTCCAAGCGGCACTTTTATTCATTAATTTTCTGAATCGGGCGTGTTCGGCTTCGCTCGGGTCAGTCACGCCTAGACTCGTTCGAAAAGCGAAACCGAAATCATTCCATGGCGATATACGAAGACTGATGCTCTTGTCGTGGACTCCTTGTGCAAACGGGCTTCATTGCATACTAAACCGAGAATAGCAACCGAAAACAAGTTACTTTATCAGAATAATGTGAATAAGACCGTTACTAGTGGTGTTAGTGTTTTTGTTATAAATATCAACAGTGATTATACAAAGAATATAGTGAAGTGGTGCAATAGTGTTTAGCAAGTCTCTTGCCACCTAGTCCCGGATTCTTAAGGATTGAATCTTTTAAGAGATTATTATTACAAACGGTAAGTTTTAATATTAAAACTAAATTAGATACACGGTAGAAAAATTGACGTTTATTGAAATGGCTTCCGTTTATCGACTCGCGTGCGCGGTAATGGCTGACATTCTTTCTCCGTTCTCCAGCGAAGCATAAGTTTTTCTGAAAACGTTAAAACGTTAGTGTACAGTAGGTTTGTAATCAATGATTGTCGATGCAATAGTATTTTTGTGTCGGTCCGCGTGTGTAGGTGGTAGATTAGGTCGAGTGGGTGGTGGCGAGAATGCAATCAACAAGAACGACGACCGGTCGCGGTCGTGCGGTATAGCGGTGAGATTCTGTCCGGGTTATCGAAACATTTTATCGTGCGCTACACTTTTACGAGTATAACAAAAGTAGTGAATGCATTTAATGTATTTTATATAAATGTTTTTTGAAATCGGATAAAAATATAAAACTAATATGTTGATTATAATAGGTATTTATTTACTTTTTTAAATTTATAACATATTTATGTCGATGATGAAGTAATAAAAATCTTCGAAAGTCAAAAGAAATCGCGGATGGAGCCCCAACGGGCCTTAAACACAATGTTTGTTGTTACAGGTCTCTGCCAGAGCCACACCGCGGTCCCCGCATTATGAAAGTGCGCTTCCATACATGCATATGATCAAGTAGAGATAGAAATTTTGAAGCCCGTCCGATCTTATTCCGTCATGGCTATCCTGTAAGTATACTCGATGTCGTCGATGTATTCAGTTCTTTCGAATATGATTTGTTTTCTTTTATTTATCGTTACGCTACCACGTTCACTCCCTCGTACGAACAGCATGCCAATTTGTATGATTTTTTGTTACTCCCTTTATAATGCTGAGGCTTTCGTCGGCGTGTGACTATCAGTACACTGACCGCGTCGGGGCCGCCGGTGCCCGTTCATTCCTAGTACTAACCTATTTTTGTACGCGGCAATAGAAAAACATCCGTTGCACAGGTTGCTACATTCTTTCATTTTTATTTACGTACTTGCAAGGCATTGTACTCATGTTTATATCAATCCATATCATTTATCGTTGATAATGTTCGAACATGTAAGACGACCAGTTATCGCACAGGGTGGTTGAATAGTCCAAAAAAAGTAAAATAGGTTGGTACTTATGTCATCGAGGAAGACGGGTAACTGGGCGTCCCCGCTCCAGCTCACGTGCTCGATCCGATCGCACCGGACCCCTCCGAGCCTTTGCGCACTCGTTTGCGCTCGTTACTATCAGTCCTAGACGGTTCAGAAGATAGACTAGGCGAGTCGTGGGCGGCGGAGCGGTGTTGTGCGATGGGAACGAAACGGCAACGGCGGACAGTGGCTGAGCGGGTGTATCGCGTTCCAGATGGACGGGTGGGTGCCTCCGTGGGCGACAACGGTAGGCCACATGCGCCCGCGCCATGTGGCGGGTGCTGCTGGCCCTCGGGGCCGCGTGCGCCGCCGCGCGCGCCTCGCAGGACGTGGTGTGCACTTTCTCCGACAAGGTCGCCGCTCCAACCTCCCTCTTCAATCACCTAGTCGTCGATCGCAACACGGGCCGCGTCTACATTGGCGCTGTCAACATAATCTATCAACTTTCCCCAGATCTCGAACTCGCGCAGTCTATTAAGACGGGCCCGGTTAATGACTCAGCACAGTGCACGTTCGATTGCCCACCCAATTTCGTGAAGAAGCCGACGGATAATGTAAACAAAGCGCTCGTGATTGACTATGCGACGAGCCGCCTTATAACGTGCGGTTCGGTGCTTCAAGGGTTGTGTTCCGTGCGAAATCTGAATAATATATCTCATGACGTACGTGAAGTCCGCGAACCGGTTGTAGCGAACAATGCGAGTGCATCCACCGTAGCGTTTATCGCGCCGGGACCTCCAAATCCACCAATGTCGCAAGTTATGTATGTTGGAGTAACGTTTACTGGAAATTCACCTTATCGTTCGGAAGTACCTACAGTGAGTAGCCGTTCCTTGGAAGATGATAGACTTTTTATGATAGCAAGAACGGCTGTTACTACTGGAACTCGTATGTTTGTTAATTCTTTATCTCGAGAACGTTACCCTATAAATTACGTGTATGGCTTTAGTTCGGAAGGATTTAGCTACTTCCTAACAACGCAATTACGAGGTGTTGGTTCCGATACCTATTATAGCAAGTTGGTACGTGTCTGTCACGATGATGAAAACTATTACTCTTATACTGAGATACCCATGTCTTGTATGGGTGAAGGCGGAGGAAATTTTGGATACAACCTTGTGCAAGCAGCGTTTGTTGGAAAAGCTGGTTCTGTATTAGCCGGCGAACTGGGAATCACTGCACAGCATGATGTTCTCTTTGCTGCATTTAGTCAAAGTGAATCTATAAATACTAATACGCCCTCGAATTTATCGGCTCTTTGCGTTTATTCACTTAAAGCCATACGACGTAAATTCATGCAAAACATTAAGACTTGCTTTAGCGGAAATGGCTCCCGAGGATTAGATTTTATATCACCATCCCACGCCTGTATTGGGACAAAACTACAATCGATAAGTGAAGATTTTTGTGGCCTTGATGTTAACACTCCATTAGGAGGAGAACAACCAGTTGAAGCAGTACCAGTGGCCGTATTTAAAAAGAGGCTAACGGCAGTCGCCGCGACAGCTACCGGAGATTACACTGTTGTATTCGCCGGCACTGCTGAGGGACACCTTAAGAAGATTGTTGTTGAAAGCGCTACTTCAGCTTTTGAATATGGAGATATTGTTGTTGATGAAAATTCACCAGTGAACAAAGACTTATTCTTCGATACTCAATTAATGCATTTGTATGTTATGACTGAAAGAAAAGTGTCAAAAGTTAAAGTTCAAGAGTGTAGCGTTTATAAATCATGCCTAACATGTCTTGGAGCCAAAGACCCCTATTGCGGATGGTGTTCTCTTGAGAATAAATGCAGCTTGCGTTCAGACTGCCAGGATGCAGCGAAGGATCCCTTATATTGGATTTCTTACCGCAGCGGACGTTGCACTACAATTACTCAAGTGACCCCCAATCAATTGCAACGAACAACTGCAAGGACTCTAGATTTAGTTATTGAAAACTTGCCCACACTTAATGGACAATTCTTGTGTGCATTTACTGCGTTAGATCGTACTCTTATAACTAATGCTACTAGGAAACCATACGGGGTGAATTGTACTACACCGCGTACAGATACTCTCCCACCTATACCTGCTGGTCAGCATCATTTTACAGCCAAACTTTCCGTACGCACTACTCAGGGACCTGATTTTGTAGCAACTAACTTTACATTTTTTGATTGTAATACGTATAGCTCGTGTACTCAGTGTGTCAGTTCGTCTTTTCCTTGTGATTGGTGTGTCGATGGTCATCGCTGTACGCACGATACAGCAGAAAATTGTAGAAACGATATATTAGTAACCGGTGTAAGTAGAATAGGCCCCAGTTATCGCTCTGGTCCCGGATTTTGTCCTACGATAAATTCGACATCCGACGGCACTAACGAAATTTTAGTACCATCCGGCGTAAAAAAAGCTATCAAAGTAAAAGTTCACATTATCGGTCAATTTATAGTTCAAACAAGATTCGTGTGTCAGTTTAATATAGAGGGTCGTGTTACTCACGTAAATGCTCAATTACTCGCTGATACGATTTATTGTGAAGCTGTAGAATTTACTTATACCTCTCGTGCGCCTAACATAACTGCTTCCTTTGCTGTTATATGGGGTGGTTCAAAACCCTTAGATAATCCAGACAATACTCATATTCTTATTTATCGTTGTAATGATATGGCAGATAATTGCGGTATATGTTTAGCGTTGCCTGAGAAATTTGGATGTGGTTGGTGTCAGGGTTCAGATCGTTGCGAGGTCCAAGAACAATGTGGCGCACCCAGTGTCTGGTTAAATCGGACTCAGACATGCCCTAATCCCGAAATTCATTCATTTAAACCACAACTAGGTCCGTGGGACGGCGGTACGAATATTACTATTGAAGGTATAAATCTAGGACGAAATATATCCGATATTTATAATGGCGTAACTATTGCTGGCATAAAATGTCAGCCTATAATTGAGTTGTACGTGAAAACGAGGCGTATTGTTTGTACCGTTGATGGTCCGGGAGAAGAAGTTCCTCGCGATGGGCCAGTCGTAGTACGCGTTGCCGACTATCGCGGCGAATCGAAACATCATTATGCCTTTGTTAATCCAAAAATAAACTCAATTCAGCCCAAATACGGTCCACAATCCGGAGGTACTAAATTAAGTATCACAGGCGAATATCTTAACGCTGGAAGTAATATTCAGGCATTTATCGATGATTTACCGTGTGCTATTTTATCTGTGTCTCACGAGGAAGCGGTCTGTAGAACTAGTCACTCATACCAACTAAAAATGGGCACGCTACGGATGCGTTTCGACAATGGAATGCGTACTTTAGAACGCGAAAAATTTGAGTACATCGAAGATCCCGTCGTAGTCTCCGTAGAATCTGGTCCACCATTAGCATCACAACGCAAACAACCCAAGGGCATTCCGTCCGGAGGGATAAACATCAAAGTAATGGGCCGTAATTTCCATTCCATTCGGTTCCCGCAAATATACGTGTATCACGATAACCGACCGTATATAGCTCCTTGTCATAGAGTCGATTTTCAAACCCATCTCATATGCGAATCTCCCGGGATCGAAAGCGCTGGCCTGAATCTAGATCCCGATAGGCCGTTAGAGTTAGAGTACGGGTTCAATATGGACGACGTACAAAGCGTTCAAAATCTTACAACTAAGACGGGTGAACCGTTCCTTCTCTATCCCGATCCTATTTATGAAAATTTCGACGAAGATGTTAAATATTATAAATCGGAATATTTGACGATTAACGGCCAAAATTTAGATAGAGCTTGTACTGAAAGTGATGTCGAGGTTCACATAGGAGAAAGTTTATGCAATGTTACTTCTCTTTCTAGACATCAGTTAACGTGCAGGCCGCCGTCTCGGGACGAATTACCTGACGGTGTAGACACGCCAGAAGTGGTGGTTAAGGTCGGTCGCGCTCTTACTTATAAGATCGGTAAATTATCCTATTCGCAGGCAGGCTTACAAGCTGCAATAGGAAAGCCAGTATTATTCGGTGTTATAGCAAGTATTGTAATATTCATATTAGTGTTAGTCGTGTTTCTAGTTATGTATAGGAGAAAATCCACTGAAAATATTAGAGTATTAAAGAATATGCAGGAGCAAATGGATATTTTAGAGTTAAGGGTAGCCGCGGAGTGCAAGGAGGCATTCGCGGAACTGCAGACTGAAATGACCGACTTGACGGGAGACGTGACGGGCGGTATACCTTTCCTAGATTATCGCACGTATGCTATGAAGATATTGTTCCCCAATATAGACGATCACGCCGTCCTCCAGTGGGAACGCCCAGAGCTTATTAGGAAAGAAAAGGGTCTCAGATTGTTCGGACAATTAATTATGAACAAAACATTCCTTCTATTATTTATTCGTACTTTAGAAAGCAATAGGTATTTTTCAATGCGTGATCGTGTTAATGTAGCTTCTCTTATAATGGTAACCTTACAAAGTAAAATGGAATACTGTACTGATGTTTTAAAGACACTCTTAGCGGAGCTTATAGAAAAATGCATGGAAAGTAAAAGCCATCCTAAATTGTTGCTTAGGCGTACTGAAAGCGTAGCTGAGAAAATGTTAAGCGCGTGGTTCACTTTCCTCTTATACAAATTCCTTCGTGAATGCGCTGGCGAGCCTCTTTACCTTTTGTTTAGGTCAATGAAAGGTCAAGTAGACAAAGGGCCTGTTGATGTAATAACGTCCGAGGCGCGATATTCTTTAAGCGAAGAAAAACTAATTAGGCAGTCGATCGATTTTAAACCAATGACCGTGAGCGTGTCCATATCACAACAAACGATCTTCGTTAGCGGCTTAGAAGCTACGACAGAAAACGTGCAAGTAAAAGTTCTCGACTGTGATACGATTAGCCAAGTAAAAGAAAAATGTTTAGACGCTATTTACCGCGCCACACCGTACTCTCAGAGACCTAGTCGTGACGAGTTAGATTTGGAATGGCGCACGGGCGCTTGTGGTCGTTTAATTCTGTACGACGAAGATAGCACCACTAAATGTGAAGGTGAATGGCGTAAGCTCAATACCCTTAATCACTATCGCGTTCCCGACGGCGCTTGTTTAAGTTTAGTCGCTAAACAGAGTTCCGTATACAATCTTTCCAACATGGAAAAGAACGATAAGTCGCATACTTATGAGACCCTCAATAGGGGCAAGTACGGTTCCGCTAGCCCTCCAGCTAGCCCGCTTAAATATGAGCACGGCGGCGGCTTTAAATACTGGCATCTCGTTAGACATCACGACGGTGACGCGCATAAAGAGGGAGAGCGTGGAAATAAAATGGTATCTGAAATATATCTCACACGTCTTCTCGCTACTAAGGGTACGCTGCAAAAGTTTGTTGATGATTTATTCGAGACTATTTTCAGCACCGCGCATCGCGGCTCCGCACTACCTCTCGCAATAAAATATATGTTTGATTTTCTTGACGATCAGGCGCTTCAACACGCAATATCCGATCCCGAGGTAGTTCATACTTGGAAAAGTAATTCTCTTCCCTTGCGTTTTTGGGTTAATTTGATTAAAAATCCCAATTTCGTGTTTGACGTTTACAAATCTAACACGGTCGATTCATGCTTGTCCGTAATCGCGCAAACCTTCATGGATTCGTGCTCGACATCCGACCACATCCTCGGCAAGGATTCTCCTTCTTCTAAGCTTCTGTATGCTAAAGATATTCCAGTGTATAAGGAATGGGTAGAGCGGTATTACGCAGACATAAAACTGATGCCCGCCATATCCGATCAGGATATGAACGCGATGCTGGCCGAGGAGTCTCGGCTGCACACTAAAGAGTTCAACACGAACTGCGCACTGAACGAGCTGTACGCGTACGCGGTGAAGTACAACGAGCAACTGATGGTGACGCTCGAGGAGGACGAGTTCTCGCAGAAGCAGCGGCTCGCGTTCCGCCTCGAGCAGGTGCACGGCCTGATGGCGCACGACTACAACGTGTGATCGGCTCGTGCGAGGCCCGTACCCCACCGCCCTGTATATACTGCCCCCGCACATATCTATGCTGGCAAATATTGTATATATTAGATAGTGTACAGTCTTTAATATTGTAATTTTTGTATTATTTCAGCGGTCCGATGTCGTTTTTTAATTTTATATATGAACTTTGTATTGATTTTACACGACGAATCCGACCGGCCGCGGTCGTGCCACAGTATGCATCGTAAACTAAAATTGTGTATGTCTGTCTATGTGTGCTCGCGTCGTACGAGTTAATGTTACGTCGATCGGTGTAAAATGTGTGTCGCAAATGAAATCGCATGTAAGCCCGCCGGCGAGCGACGCTCCGCTCGCCGACGGGCGATTTTTAAATTTGTACTCGCAGTCTACTTAACGAAATAACCGTCAGTGATCCGGTGAACGATTCCATTAATAAATATCGTCGAATGTACGTATTGTGTTTTATTGAACGCGCAGCGCCATTGTCCGCGTCCGACGAAAGCCCTCGCGTCTCGGCAGCTGTCCGCAGGGAGAACGCGGTGCGGTGCCGCCTCGCTAGTCTCGCTGTCCAAGTGTCTCACCTCCCCCGGTGTCCATGTAGCCCGTCCCTGGCGAGACGGCAAGGCGGCAGGGATGAACCGCGGCCCTGCTTTTTCAGCCGGTACGTGAGGATCGCGGCGCGCACGACATTCGCGGTCTTGAACAACTTATACTGCATACCCGCTTACGTGGTGTGGATGATGGCGCTGCGTCTCACGAGACCCTTGTACGCACCCCTCTATTGGAAGATCGAAGGGCTAATGTATCACTGGCTGTTGGCGATGGTGTCGCTGTGGGCGTGGACCGCCGGATATGAAAGTAAGTACGATAAATACATACACGAAATATACGAAAAAGAGAACAAAAGATAAAATAATAGGCAAAAGCTACAATAAAATGACGATAAAAATAACATAAGACGTAAATAAATGCAGCTGTTTGTCTTCTAAGCAAGGAAATATGTACTGAATCATAATTTAGTGTATGCTCAGACAGCATGAGGAGGTAGTTAGTGAGTAAACTTTTACTATTGTTTGTTATGACAGCATTTCCACGCGATGTCTGAGTTTTTTGCTGCTACTTGTTAATATTTTAAGTCTCACTTAAATTGTGATTAATTGTGTTGCGTGAGGTAATACTCATGTAATTAAACATTTAGCTGAGGTCAAGTATGATTGACGTATTAATCGTATGTAAACAAACATTAGTTTTTGATTAATAATTTTGAAATCAATTCTTTCTGAAAGAAATAATAGTTCTAAAGAAAAACACATGGTTATGGTTGGTTGGGTTTACAACGTTGATGCATAGAAGTTGCAATTAAATATAAGGAAAAACGATTACATCACCTTTTAATCATTTACTGATTATGTACCTATTTCACAACAGTTAAATATGTGTACAATTTACATCTGAATTTAATTTTATAATAGTCAATGCTTAAATGAGATAAAATCATAAAATAATAAGTGAGAAACATACATAAAGGTGCTAATATAAGAGACGTTATGCTTTGTCTTTTTTAAATATTACAATATTTATGAATAATAAATATGTCCTTGAATGTCTTGTTCAAAATTACTAATGGAAAATAGAAATAATTTTCGTTTTATATAGTTATCATAGACATAAGTTTTGAAC
>DVXP01002389.1:0-12826 GCA_018235645.1 Junonia grisea | reverse complement strand
CTTAAAACTCTAAAAACAATGTTTGATAAAGTTAGTTTTTTTCAAAGGTATTTGAACAAAGATTTGTCTGTAATATATTGTTAACCGCGAATTTTACTTGAGGAATATTTAAAATAAGAGATAACACGTAAAAATTACAAATTAGCTTCAAAAAGTAAAACCTTAACCTTCTAGTTTGAAAAAGGTTTCATTAAAACTCTTTAAATGTTACAAAAAATAAAATTAATAAAAGTGAGTAGATTCAGTTGGCTTTTTTTGTTTGAAATTGCAGTATACCTATAAAATAAAACATCGACAATACATATTGGTAAAGTTTCCTTTGAGAAATATCTTATAATAATTCTAATCAACCAATACACCTATGTAATCTCCAGGCGACGGCTGCCAGGCCTTCAACAAGAACTGCGCAGTGGGCATCCAGGCCAACACCAAGCAGATTGAGAAGATCATGAAAGAATCACTCATGCTTGTCACCGCTCTCAACCCGCACATCGGTTATGATAAGGTATGTTTAGAAAAATAATTAATTTAATTTTGGTTATAGCGATGCAGACTTTGTTTTACATAATGGTTAAATAAATAGGGCAGGTTACATGATGTTAAGTGATCAACAGGCTCTATGGACATTTGTGACACCATACATATGTATGTTTTGGCAGTAGTACTCAAAGAAATACGGAAAAGACTAAAGAAAAGAGTTTGGTTTTTATAGTTATAGAGTTATATTTTTATACATGTTTAGATAGAGAACAATTTACTGATTCCAAATATGTATAAAAATATACATGTCAAAATAAGGGCGCTTAGATCAAATAGCCTTTCAACCGTCACACACGTCACGTCACATTTTTGTGAGAATGTCATTTTGAAATTTCAATTTGAGATTCAAATTCAATTTGAGAATACACGGAAAATGGACATGGACAGTGGACATAAATGTCTTTCGTCCTTTGGACGTAATATTCGTTAGGGACGAAAATCGTCTTCTAGATGTTGCAAATTAATACTTTTGGAAAAATCAGTTTATATTACTAAATTTTTCTTTCTTTATTCCAGGCTGCCCAAATCGCAAAGACCGCACACAAAGAAGGCGGTACCCTTAAGGACACGGCCATCAAACTAGGAATCCTCACCGCTGAGCAGTTCGACCAGTGGGTCAGACCAGAAGACATGCTGGGACCCAAGTAAACGTTCCGAAAGTAAAGACAACTATATGACAATAGCTTTTTATATATAAATATTTAATGCCAAAACAGGAGATTCTGAAGTATTATTGTGTATTGACAGACCTCATTAAAATGAAACAGATTTTTTTTTTATTCAAGTTTCGTTCAAATGTATCTAATGATAATAATTTTAAAACCACAAATCATTTTACATAAATTTACCATACCACAATTAAAAAGTTTTATTATAAAGAGTATTTTTTGTAAAATGTCTATGTATTTCGAATATTTGTTGTATCGGAGAAGGCAGAATGTTTTTATGTAAGATAATTTAATAAATTATAATTATTACGTAAACTGTGTTGTATTATTTATTTCTTTGCAGATTTAATTTTCTTAGAAAATTATATACTCATTGATGGTTAATTTTGTTTAGACAACGGTACTTAATGTCCATATATTTAAAGCTATTATTATATACAAGTATTGTAATGTAATGAATAATGATATTGTACGTAGGACGTGTATGAAGTGTTTAAAAGGTAAATTATTCGACAATTATTGTTTAAATATATTTTATAACAATTTGTCCCAGTTCTATGGGAAAATAACGCTGAATAACTTACATTTGAAGATGGTTTAAGACATAACATTGAAGTTTAAAATTATCATAATAAGGTTAGGAAATAATGAGGTATAGCAACTGGTATGGTTTTTAAATAACAGAAATAGGTGCAACAGGTCAAAATAAAGAATTTCAATTAACAATTCGTTATAAAACATACTATTATCATTTTTACATGTTAAATAATTATAAAATAGATTTTTTAAAACACCTGTCGTTTAGTGCATTTACAATTTTTAAAAATAGTTAAACAATAAATAAACACAACATTCTTTTAATTTGATATTTCATCGAATACAATATACATATCTGTTATTTTAAAGATGATTGGTTTAGCTCACAAAATGAGAAGAAAACTGAATACTCGAAATTATATTTTATGTAGAAAAACAGGATTATTTTAATAGTAAATAAAAGTCGTGTCTTAATATCAACTATTTTATATTTTTGCAACTTAATTTAAATACAATTTGGTACAATCTTTGGTGTAATACTTAGCAAGTCTGGAATGTAAGTTTTCAGTGATCAAGCCTTTGGAATGTTATTTACATATATATGTAATTGTTTCATTTATTAAATAAATAATAAATAAAATTATGTTCGACATATTTGGTCATTTTATTTTACCTTTTCTTATTTACAAAGATTCAACGAGATTTGAAAAATAACCAAACATTTGAGGGCTAACAATGTTTTAATATGGAATTGAAAATGAAGATGATTTGAGAAGGCACTATTGATATTTAGTTATTTTTTAAAATACATTTGCAAGTATCGTAATGTGGCTTTTTATAAGAATAACATAATGAATAATATTTTTTACAAACGTAAAATTATGATTTGTATCGGTGGGAATTTCAAGTAAAAAATTTAAAGAATGCTTGCCTCAAGCCTGGCCTCAAATAGTCGCTTTATCTACCTGAACTCATACTTTCATTCATAACCTTTTTTTAATAGTTTAAAACTCAGAATGTTTGAATTCCAATCCTAAGAATGTAATTTAAGAGCAGAAATTCAGAGAAATTTCTGTTCGAACCCAGCATTGAATTTATACCTAACAATGTCTTTGGTTTATAAAATGCCAATCTATCATAATATTTCAATAAAAGTGTCTTTATTTCTGATATCTTTTGCATATTGACCTATTTCTAAATATCACACAGGTCATAAACTTATAAATTAACACCTATATTAAAATTAATTAACTAATAAAATAACTTTAGTAATTACTAATACATTTCAGATTACAATACACTAATCTTGTCAGAGCAGAAAAGACATTTTAGACTCATTTAATAAATACTGATATATGTTAAACAATAAATTATTAATACATACTTTTCCTTTTTGTGACGATCGTTCCGTCATTTGGCGGGCGTAATATGGAAGTACTTTGTTTTTAAAAGCTTTTTTTACAAGCCTAACGCCTAAACTTGTTATAATAAATCCAAACAGCAGATGTGTAAGCCAGTCTATTAAAATTAACTTTTATTTGTGTTTCAATAAACACATAAACCGGCCACTAAATGACGGTCGCCGACAAAATAGTAAACTAAAGTTCAAGCCAGTCAAAATCACACCAATTTTAGGCCAATCGCTGAATATATGTTTCTAAGCATGCCATAATTTTAATAACCCATTCACTCATTAAAAATGAATGAAAATATAGCATTCATATAATTATTTCAAAACATGCCTTCATTTAATAATATTTGATTCTAAATAACATATTTTTAATAATTAATATAATTTGCCCTGATATTTTATAATATATTCCTTATTAATAAATAGACTAGAATTATACAGTACAACTTTTGAACTAAAAATTAATTAAGAAATTACATATCTTAATTTTTTTCTAAAAGTAAAAATATGTAACAAATATTATAGTGAAACAATTTTATTACTTTGGAAAATTAGTAAAATCAGATCATTTATCATAGACTAGATAATGGAATTATAAATAAATAGTAAATTTTAAATAATAAACAATCAATTAAGGATTTCCTTTGTACCATGAACTATATATAATAAAGGTCCTACATTTAGCTATAACTATTATAAATGCATAGCTAATATGGAAGGCATTTTTTGATTATGTAAAAATTACCCTTACTCTTACATAAATACGTCTTTGATATTTTGGAACTGTTTTACTGCGAGGTCGACTGGCAGATCAAAGTTATATGGAGTTAAGCGATCGAGACTTTGCAATGTATCTTGGAAACCTGTATTAACAACATAACTGGTGGAGGAATAGTAAGAATCGATAAGCGACCGACATTTCAACATAATGTTTAACCACAAGACAAGTTTATGTGAATTTAATGCAGCACAAACAAAAGCTTTGAAATGTGCATCATAGCTTCTTTTATAGGGTGTATGTGAAGCTATTATGCTGCCGATAGCGCTTAAAAGACTTTGCTTATTAGTAATGGCTGTTCCCCCAACAATGTCTAAGTTAAAACTCTGGCTCAACTTTCTAGCGGGAGTCGAGTTAAATTTGTCACCATCATTTAATTCATAGTAGCGTAAGATTAGCTCCCATATATGTACAGATTTGAATGAAGATGATCTACGAACTGGAAAGCAACCTATTATAGGTACTAGTGAAGTCGATTCTGGGCTGACTAAGCCGTGTTGTAGCAAGTCTCTTAGGTTTACGGCTAAGTGTCGCCTTACAGCGGTGGTTAGAGGTGCATCATTGATGATTATGCCGCCTTCTTCAGACTCACTATCATAGCTATCAGCCATGGAATGTGAAGCTCTCTCTCTGGAGACTATATGGAGAACTGCATCTATTGACATCTCAAGCTTAGCTCGGAGATTACCCCAATGTGTAACAATTGTAGACGATTTTCTATCAAATTTTTTACTTGTGTTCGGAGAACAACCAAACTGGGAGACGGTAAATATTTGTATGAGTGTTGATGCTTTTCTCATTAAATTAATTGTTTCTGCTTTGAGTTCATCATTCACTTTGTTCCGGTTAAAGTTTTTCTCGAACGACTCGGATTTTCCGACTTTTCGTGTTTCTTTTGCTTTTCTCGTGTTGCTGTTGACATCCTCATTTTTCATGAGTTTTATGAACTTTTGCATGTCATCAATGTGTGCTTGCAGTTTGCCAATGATTTCTTCTTTAGAAAGCTGACGTTCTGCGTACTGTCGCACTGCACAATCGATTTGATGCCGCAACTCTTCTGTTGTCAGTGGTTGATGGCAGCCTTCTTCCAAACTGCGATCTATTTCGCTTCGTAGATGTTCTATTAAAGTTCTATGTTTATCATCGTCCAAAGCTGAAGGATTCTCAGTGAATCTTTCGAGTTCTTTCAGTTGTGTTTTTAATCTTTCGATAAAATGCGCCTGTCTTGCTCGCTGACTGCGAATTTTTCGCTCCAACTCTAAGCACTCACCACAAGATTCTCCCGCGCTCCCTTGCGGCGCTGCTCGAGAATCAACTCCTCTAGAAGTAAATTCTTCCAACGCCTGTAACATTGCATCCTTTTCTTCTGGTGGAGCCTTTAAAATTTGTCTCAATCTGAATTCAACTTGCGCAAGATGAGATGTCAAAGAAAATACGGATGATGATAATATCTCTTGTTCCTCTTCCAAAGCATGAATTCTGTCGCCTGATACCTGTTCTGGGGGCACTTCATCACAAAGATTTTCTTTTGGAGCACCCAAGGGCTCGCATCTTGGCTCTTGCCATATAGGAATCTCGCCCTCTTCATAGTCACACAAGGTCGCATCCATTACAACGATAAAGGTTTCAAAAGTACACTTTTTAATTATAAACTATATATTACGCCTATAAGTTTACTTTATGTCCAATCATGTCTATTGATTTTTTCAATGAAATCAACAGAAAACACTTAAAAACACAAAGTTGTGCTTTAGGAATGTAACTTAGGAAAGACGTCACTGTGACGTCAATATTTGAACGAAGGGATTGAAGGGTTTATGTTCAGTTTCAGTAAATTTACGGTTTCATAATGTAAGAATGAATGGTTATTAACTTTCAAAATACATTATACACACATTATTATTGAAATAACACAAAAAAAAATACATTTTACAGTTTAAAACAATATAAGTAGTAAAATCTAAAATAAGGTTTTATAATAAAACATCTTTTCAATTTTTACAGTTCAGCGACATCTTCCGTCATTTTTTGTAATGACCTCGTCCTTTTATGAATAATGTTTCACGAAGATTATGGACATGGATAGCAAATTAAAACAAGGTTTAGGAGTTTTTCAAAAGATAGCGTATTCTTAGAAAAAAATAATACAAATCGCAAAACAAGATAGATTATGAACAATATAATATAACTTTGTTATTATTATTTTAATAGATAACGTGGTTTTTTTTCGTAATAGGAAAAAAGTTTCAATGTTTTTTTTATACTCGCGTCCCTCTCCGCCAAGATGTACAGCGGTGGAAAGCATGCCAGAAGGGTCGCTGCCTCGAAGGATATCGTGCAATATCCCCGCACCCGCACCATGCGGATGGCCACTTTCCGCTGCAGACTCAGGATGTTAATCTTGCAGCGTAGAGAGCCATCGATCTCACGACACCACTGACCTCCTCCCTCGGTCCCCCGAGATTAGGCAGCAGTCTGTGCATTACACCTACTGCCTTCTCGATCCCGGGGTCAGGAGCTTGAAGTGCTCTATCAAGGTTCTTGATATATGGTTAGGCCTCCAGTTAATAAAAAAAAACACAAAACTTAGCAATTAATTCGTGTAAATAACGATAAATCTATGTAAATCATTCTCCATTTTCATTAGTATAAGAACGTAATTAATAAACAGACGAGACAGACAGAGATCATTTATTAGTATTATGGCCTATTACAGCGGCTCCGAAATCGTTTATGTAGAATTTATAAGAAAAGTTGCGAAAGTAGAGTAAGACTTCATTTGCTTCTTCCCATTTAAGGTTGGGAATGAATATTTGATTATATAATTTATGAAATTGGTTGATTTTCATTATAATTTTTGCTTTGTTAAGGGAGTTTTTTGATCTTACAAAAAATACAGTTTTGTACTTAATAGCTTAAATACCGTGTCATATATGTAGATAATTGTTGTAGAATAATAAATACATTACCTATTTTGCAATGTCAAAGTCGGTTAAAATAAATCTGAATTTTGTAATTTCCGAAAGAGCGGTTGCAACAATAGAATATTAATAGTTTGAATGCAAAACGTTTTATAGAAACAAAATAGAGAGTTGTTACGATTAGGTAGTTTATACAATTTTTTTTTATAATTTTTACTTTTTTTAAATCTCGAAACTGGTATTGATACAAATGGTATTTTTACAATTTTTATTCTATATATTTGAAAACTGGAACGATCCAAAAGCCAATATTAAACCTTTTTCATCTGAAACTGTATAGAAAAGTTTATACGTAATGATTGTAACTAGGCATATTTTCTATTGTTATTTTTTCAATTCTCTTAAAATATTGTGTCTTCTTCATAGCATTTTTCCCGAACTTAGCCAGGGTCTGCTTTATTCTAGTCTAAGTTTGACAGTTCCTGATTTTTACTCAGAGTGATTGCCGTCTGACCTCCGCAACCCAGAGGGCAAGCTAGTAACCGCTTAGACTAGAATATTACCTACTATGAGTAACGATCGTTATCTGGTGTTTTTGCTAACACAAGGACAAGACCTAGAAACGAATGTTTACATAAATACAAACATCGCGGCCCCGAGTGGGAATCGAACCCGCGACCGCCGGCGTTAATAGCGCAATTAGCATCACTACACCAGATCGGTTGTCAATTTGTCTCTTAAAATAGTTGTCTCTTAAAATATTGTGCATTTTAACGAAATATTATATGTACCTTGTTAGTTAATTATTTGAAATTCCATCAAAAATAGGTATATAAAATAAATTGGTGATAATATAAAAGTAGAAGGTACCTAATAATTAATTTCGTTAAAAACAAAATACTTTTTATTGGGAAAAAAATAAAACAAAATTCACAAACATAGCTAAGGAAGGATTTTGGGCATTGTCTTAAGGGTAAAGTATTCTAAGAATGAATAAACGTGAACAGCGTGGTGGATTAAGTTGCTAATCTTTTCCTTAACAGGGGATAAGGAATTTTCAGAGGATCCACATTTTGCTGACGAGGGTGTCCACCTTCTAAAATTGCTCTGAATTTTAATTATTTTGATCAATAAACATGTACCTAAGAAGAAGAACAAATTTTTTTCCTAATTTTGGAATGTTAAGTAGTACCTATATGTATATGTATATAGTACCTATATGTATGAATATGTAGATATATATTATAAGTATTTATATGTGTAAACTTGAATGGGTTTCTTTACCTTTCACTGTTCTGTCTACGTTCACTCTTCTGGGTATGCTGTAAGAAATCTCTTATAGGGATAAGCATACCTTATAAATGTTGCTTTCCTGTGGCTTATAGTAATGTATGTCTCTGTAATGTTTCTGGCAAATTTTAATAAAGTCTTAAATAAATAAATACATGTAACTGAAGATCTTAAGTTTTATAATCCACCTGTTCTACCCGACTTCAAAAAAGGAGGAGGTTGCTCAATTTCATTAATTTAATTACTTTTAAGAAATTACTAGTAACCACAGTGCTTTACTCAAAAATTACATCGATGTATTTTGTTTCAATGCAAAACCACTAAAATGTTTATTTCTTTATTACTCGTATATTCAACAAAAGCAACTTCTCTGTCATTCATTATGGCGAGACAAGGGGTCTAGACGAATTATTTACTATAGTCAAGGACGAGAACTTAAATATTTCCTATAAAACATTTTTATAACATTTCGACACATACATAACAAAGTTTTAATGGTCGTTTGACATAAAAATTAATTTATTAGCAGTTTATCTTCTTAATATAAGTAAGTATATAAAAATAGTATGATAAAAGGGAAATGTACCTTAGGCGGTAGTAGGACCAACCCAGTCACGTGCAGTAGCGATTAGGCCCTAAGCCTTAGGACCTAAGGGGTACTGCTCTGTCGTTTTTAAATAAGAGGTCAAAAGGGAATGACTCTTTTTAGTCCAATGAGAAGTTACTCTTTTCGGGCATCGGATTCTTATGAACTTTTTCTGAAATCGACCAGGATAATTTTTGAAATAAAAAGAAATTTAGATTCAATATTTGATTTGTGATGATATAGCTGATTGATTTATAGTTGCAGGTTAATTCAACTTATTTTTTTAGATTATCTGAAGATATTGCCATTTTAAAGTATGTCAACAGTTATTTTGTTTAGTAAAACCATCATTAAAGTAATAAAGTTAATGGTAATTAATCGAAGAAATTTAAGTATTAAAGTAACTTAGCAAGAAACACTAATTAAAACGCCTTTACCATAAATTTAAAATTGTCAAAGTAATAATCCTTGGTTAACTAATCTACGAAGTTTCAATAAGAAATTACAGTCATTGGGTTTATTAGGATTAATTTATTGCATCTTAGAAAATCTAAAATACTACAAAATAAATCGCAAGACAAACTTACAAGCATTAATCATATCTTACTTCATCAAAAAACAAATCTGTAAATAATACCCGCAGCTAACCCACCCAAAATCGGCCCAACCCAGTATACCCAATGATGGATCCAGACATTCATTACAACAGCCGGTCCAAGAGACCTGACAGGGTTCAATGAACCACTATACAAAACTGCAGCGCTTTGACAAGCAGTTATACTTAACCCTATTGCCAAGGGCGTAAAACTTACGCCACTTTTCTTCCTATCGTCGCTAACACTTAAAACAACACCAACTAAAATAAAGGTCATGAGAAATTCCAATCCAAATATTTGGTCAGCTCTCATATTATTGTAAGGAACGGTAGCTCCAAGACCATCTCTCGAAGCATCATTTGTTAATCCATAAGCGACAGCCGATCCAAGCAGACTTCCAAGAATTTGGACAATTATATAGAAGATTGCTTTCAGCACCGTGATATGTCCACAAATTAAAATTCCAATCGTAACAGCTGGGTTGACGTGGCCTCCAGATATGTGGCCAATCATTTGGACGATAGATGCAATTAGCAGTCCATTAGCCAATGCCGTGGTCACAACGCTTCTTCCAAGATTCGTTTCAGCCAACAGGGAAATGGATAGATAGAGGAAGGTTCCGAGGAATTCAGCAAACAGTTGTTTTAAAAGGGTTTTGTAGTTCTTTATATCTTCTAAACCGAGAATAGACATTTTGTCGTGTTTAATATCTTCGGTGAAAATTATTATTTTATTAGAAAATCTATGCGGCTACGGATTAGAATATATTTTTCAAGAATAAGGAGTACCTAGATACATATTTTGGAAACTATTCCTTATGATTTATAATTTTATAACTATTTTAATAAGTCCTTTACTCATCTATCTGGTTGAATCAAAGATTTTGTAGAGTGTTAGGTAAATTATTTTTTACCGACGCCATGGTATTTTATGCGAGGTGTGAATCGATCCAGTAATAATTTCGTTCCATAGTGTGTCTCTAAGCTAAGCCCATATACTTTTTTATCACAATTATTTTATTTAATAAAAAGAAGGAAATATTGCAATAGTTGTACCTTATTATTAAGGATTTCACTATTATATTTTCAAGATAGAAAAAAATAATAGTGAAATCGGTTCTAGAACGAAGAGACATATGAAAAAATCTTTGACAGCAAAATTCACACAATTATGAGGGAAAAGTTCAATATAATATACGTATAGGTACATGTTTGTAGATATGTAATTACTCGTAGAGCATATAATATGGTAACGACGCGACATAATTTTGTCTCTTGGCTGCGATAATGTTGCCAACATTGTTTGATAACGAATATTTATGCCAAAAAGCATACCTACATACGTTTTATAACGATAATAACCTAAATATATATTTTTTATTTCTTTAAAGTAATAACAAATAAGGTTTTAAGATTTTTTAATCTGTTAAAGACCTTAAAACCTTATTAGTAGGTACTCAGTAAGGATGGATGAATGGAAATATTTAGCTCTTTGAAACTATTTATATCTAATAGGCTTGTAACGAATAGTATATTCAATATACTGAATACTGAATATTCGGCAAGCCCCCTGACCGAATAACCGAATAACCGAATATTCGGCAAAAGTATTCGGCAGGATTTTAGCGACAAAACTTACGAGCCGTGGGCAAATAAAATGCCCATGGATGTAGAATTTTAATTTTTTTTCGCACATTCGCATTGAAACCCACGCCCACAAGAGTGGAATGTTACGAGCCGTGGGTAAATAAAATGCCGATGGATGTGGAACGATGATTTATTACGCCTTCCACACACACTTGACGTAAGTATACACTATGACTACGTGTCGCTGAACAAGTACACAATTGCAAAAATCACAAAGTACACCAACACAGTTCCGAATCACTAATGCACAAAACTCACTGTCCAAAATGCTCGCCAATATCGCCGGTAATAATTCTCTTCGCTCGTATTTCTTCCACTAATTTCACACTTTCGCTTCCAAAGGTAAACTGCCCCCGTCGCACGCTTGCGGACCATTTATACTCGTTAAAAGGAGGGGTGGAACCGCGTAGAATAGTCTCGAACATTCTTCGAATATGTTCTGTTCGTAATGACTATTCCAGAACCGCTTATCGGTCGGTCTTGTCGGGGTTCCGCTATTCGATGCTAGATGGCGGTAGTGGCACTCTCGCTAAAACTACGACCTTGGACTTTTTTTTTGTTGACGGCAACTATGATAACTAGTTTAGAAGTTATGAGGGAACAGTCGAACATCCATAATTCCGTATCCTATATACATGCATACAGTTCAAAATCATGACCCTTCTTTTGATTTACCTTAATTGGATAAAACATCGTTTTTTCGACAATGATTAAATAAAAAAAAATAGTTCTTTGAAAAAAATCAAATCATGCATTTGCATTTGTTATGATGATATACCTTTTAATATATACCAATACCATTCATTATATACATAATAAAATTATAATTAAGACAGTAATAAAAAGATGAATATACACGGAGTAAATCGTCTTTTTTATTTTACCAATTATTTCCCTATAACAATATAATTATATTACTTAAATATTCGGTATTCGGCCGAATAGTATGTACATATTCGGTATTCGGTATAGATACCTCTACTTATGTATAAATTAGGCTTGCAACGAATATTCGGTTACTATTCGGTATTCGGCATATTCGGAAACTTCTATGATTTTCGGCCGATTTAATAAAATTAATTTTGATTGAACTTTACAACTTGATTTAAGCAAGGACAAGATAATGTTACCAAACTTGTAATCAACATTATAATTCATTTCAAAACTTTGAACAATCGTTTGCTATTGCTCCCTTGTAAAAATATTTCGTCGTAACTTTAAAATAATGACCTCTAATAAATGTAAATAATGAGGTCTGTTTCGGTAATTTGTATTACAACCCTTATATTACGAAAGACATTAAAAGGTTTTTTATATTGTTACGACCTAGCCGTATCCACACTAAGTCCAACGTCGTAGTTTGCCACTAGCGCCATCTAGCGTCAAGTAGCACCAACGTTGTAGTTTGCCACTAACGCCATCTAGCCTCGAGTAGCGGAACCACCGATAAGCGTTTCTAGAATAGTCATTACTAACAAAGCATATTCGAAGAATGTTCGAGACTATTCTACGCGGTTCTACCCCTCGTTTTAACTAGTATAAATAACGCGCAAGCGTGCGACGGAGTCAGTCTATGAGTCTACCATTTGGAATCGAAAGTGTGAAGTTAGCGGAAGAAATACGAGCGAAGAAGATTATTACCGGCGACATGGGCGAATATTTTGGACTTAGAGTTTTGTGCATTGTGATTCGGAACTGTGTTGGTATACTTTGTGTACGTGATTAGCGATGCGTAACTATAAGTGTATACTTACGTCAAGTGTGTGTGGAGGGCGTAATAAACTATCGGCATTTTATTTTTATTTTTTTTTTTTGTTGACGCAGGGTAAATCTTAATAGATACCCGACTCCTG
>DVXP01002388.1:0-12826 GCA_018235645.1 Junonia grisea | reverse complement strand
CGCCGATTATCCGAATTAATTGGGAAAATTAAAAAAAAAAAATCTCAAAATCTAAAAAAAATAGACTAGTAATAAAAAAACTTAACTGTTTCACATAATGACATTTATTAAGTTAAACACAGTTCTACAACAACGCTTACTTGAACATTTCTATCAAAGAAGAATGACACCCAATCAGACATTCAGGTCTTAACAAAAATAGAGAGTATAAAAATTCACAACAATAATACCTACATAATAGAAAAAAAATTATATTACGCTTAGAGCCGATTCGGATAATTGGCAACTCGTTTAATCGTCGTTCTACTGTATCAAAAATGGCTACGTTTTATTTATTTCTAAGTCTAGTCAACGATTGGCAACTAGCAATTGAAGGGTTACTACGGGAAGAGACTTAATTTATCTTAGAAAGTAATAATTTCGTTCACACCGACCTTAACATGTGATGTTGATAGTTTACTCTATTTTATTATCGGAATTCGTGCAAATGAAATATTTAAAAAATGAAGTTATTAGCATAAGTGTAGCACGTATTTATTTCAATGAAATGTCTAGATTTTTTTTTAGGTTATAATACCGAATTGATTTGACGGAATTGAACTTTAGTGCGTTAGGGTTAATTTTTATTTCTCTTTAGTTTATTATTATATTTATATAGATTAATATATTTGACACAACGCTTTTCACTGGAAAATAACGAATTGATAGCCAGTTCCTCATGAAATAGTTTAATTATATAGCCGTCTCTTATATTACTATACATATTTAAATCTTCTGACAGTGTCCTCGGTAATAAATATTTTGATAATTTTGCTCAAAAGGAAATAAGAAGTATCATTTTTTAATGATTTTAAGTAATTATGTATAGTAATATAAGATACGATATCAAAGGAATTTCTATAGACAATTGTCTGAACTGCTTATACATTAGGATTTAATTTTAAATGGGTTTTGAAGCACAAAATATATTTTCTGCCGCCGGCAGGTTTGAAACCAAAACAATCATAGTTTCTTCCACGTTCATTTTAGGTTTTAAGTGTAAATGTTTTAACGCCTTTTTCTACACGTATATGACAAATAACAGAAAATGGATTTATTATTTTTTATTATTCTGTGGAATGGTTTCATAGACATAGATTGCTTTAATATTGATTGATTTAATAGCAATATCTGAATTATCTGAAAACATATCAAAATAAATAACTAAGTAGGTTTTTATTGCAGGTTTTATTATGTAATTTTTTATTTCAACTCCAGCAATACCATACTTATACATTTATTTCATATTTTATGGGCAATATAATATATTATTGCTATGTTATTTTATAAAATTGTATAAAGCATAATATAACTATAATATATAGTTTCTAAATAGTTGAATTATAAAACTACCGTCACAAAAATTGAATTAAATATCGGCAATTTAAATGTATTGCCACTATCCTTATAGTGAAACTGCACCTTAATAATTGTACCTTTTAAAATGAATGTCTATGAAACCATTCCTTGCATGCATTTTTGTATAACCTCTGCAATATTGTACAAAATTAAATGAACTCAAGTCGATTTTAGTGCTTTAGTGCGACGTTAAGTTTTTTTTTTATTATTAATCTGTCATTTTTAATTATTAAGAGAGTATTTTTTATTTATTCGTTCGAGTTACAATAGATCGATTTCGTTATAATGGGGGTTGGTTAAAATTATATATAGATATAAAGTGTTGTAGGATAGTTGAAGCACAGGTTTCCCTGTGACACACAAAAATGAAAATCAGTAGAATATATCTGGCCTAGTAGTAGTCTAGGCGTTCTTATATCTAAATGTTAGATTAGACAGTTTTTTCGATGTGATTTCAATGTTTTTAGCGTATAAGAAAACATCCCACTGACAACCCCCGTTCGCTTCCAAGCTCTTAGTACAATGATATCGCACTTATTGTTAGGATCTTAGGTTTTAGTTAAGAGATGATTTTTTTTTTATTATTATTCGATTCGTAATATACGTAGCACAATAAATTTTTAGGTTTCTTAGCTAATGTAGTTAGATTAATTGTTTTTTTTTTTTTTTTTGTATTTGTTTAATATTTTCTTCCGGTTTTGCATTGGAGATACAGTTGTTGCCATATTGTAGAAACTATTTACCTCAGCCCTATCTGCTTAGAACCAGTTTTCTTGAAATCGATTGCGAGTAAAATTCGATTGATATGTATTTAGCGAAAGTAAAGTGTTAGGCTTCGGTTATGTCGCAAGCGATGCGATTCAACGCGAAGTCAAAATATTTTTTGCAATGAATTTTCCTAGTGAAAAATCAATTTTCCGGATTATATGAAGATTTCAACGATTTTTATAGTTATATGTATTACTAACAATCCTAAATAATGCTGATTTAAAGCTTGGCTTTGCTTGGATACGCTGACATCAAAATGAACTATTATGAATTATAGCACTGTATATTTATAGCATCGCTTCCAATATAACCGAGGCCTCGTGTTGTTGATTATTGTCACTTTATTTATTATTTTTTCATTTGACAGATGAATTTATTTACCTAATATAATTTTTGTAGATAATTGTTGAAACCGTTCCATCGGTGGCTATGAATCGATATGCTTGCTGTAGTGACGAAGTGTTAGTAAAATTTATTTAAAAAAAATGAATTTACGAAGTTACGCAACTAGCTTCCTTTAAATAACGTGGATTGGCGCGTCGCAAATCGCAATTTATATAACTAAAAAAGAATATATAAAATAATAAAAAAAATATAAATTATATAATAAAATAATGCCAAATGCCAAAATTATTTTAATCCGTAATTGTTAATGCTCATTTGTTTGCCAAAATACTAACAGAGGGATGATATCAAAGAAAAGGTTTTGTCATTATAATTTATTAGATATATGATGAGTAAGAATGCCTAATTAATATCGGTATACCAACTCTTCGAGTTGAAGGCTGTGACTATTTCGGTGTAATTAATGTAAGGTATAGCGACGCACCAATCGTAACGATTTCGCCCGAATTTGTTTTAGCTCAAAACGTTCCTTCCGTCCATATAAAGTTTAAGCTTTCGGCGCATTTCGTTCCAAAAGTTGGTTGAGACGAAGACGTGAATTTGGCAAACCCAATGCCCAATGCAAAACTCAATTATATTTTTTTTTACTTTCCAACATTAAAGCTGTTAATTTTTATACATATTATATCAAAAGTCTTTATACAAATACTTTTGATGTAAAATATGTATGAAAATTTTGTTAAAATATTACTACTGAACAAATATTATAGATAATTGCAACTTGGTTTTGTAACATTGTATTCACTGCTTCATAGTACCGAATTGACGTCAAAACATTGTCCAAAGATTCAATATAAGATGCCTTGAAAATGAAATCATTTTTGCCACTTTAATACAATAGTACCTTTTCATCAAAAAAACCAAAACAATACTTTTATTTTGTCTCTATTTTGCAACCAAGAGTGTCCAAAAAGTAAGTAACAATAATTTATCAACATTATATAAGGGCATAAAATTCACACCTTCGCCTCACTAAACTCAAAATCATCCAAGCTTCTCGCATCCATCTCTTGAATGAGATAGTCCTTAACATTTAAGTTCACTTATCTTAATCTAATCGTTAAACGCTAACGTATTTATAAAACGTATGAATTTCTGAATTTCTATGTGACCAACGCTTATAACAGCATATCTTTATAAGAATTGTGTGATATAATCCTAATTATAATAAATTTGTCCTTAGACTTTAATTGTGCAGTATGATAAAAACACTAAAACCAAAATCATTCAGTACTTAATACCAATAATATTGAACGCTTAAGACGTTATTTAAGTCAGTGGTTCTAGATATTTCCTAATGTTATCGAAAGTTCGTCCTATATCAAAATGTATTTTGTCTGTGGGCTTTATTTAATGCGCTGTCTATATTTTATATCTAGGACGTAATTGAGCCAAATTTTCTAGATGTCATCCGATCTAGAATCTGTTGGCTTTGATAGTTTATTCTTTTAATTATTAAAAGATTAAATATTTCGAAATGTAGACAGCACATTCTTTTCGAACGGTCGCATAAAAGAACTCTTAGCGTTAGGTAAATTTTATCTTTCACATTCTAAACGTTAGATCTTGTAAGACGTTTTTTCAGATAAGTATATTTGTAAAATTCGAAACGGCCACAGAGTTCTTTTATATGACCGCAATTTATATGTCAAATTACCTAAGAAAATATATAATATATATAAAACGCTAGACTTCGGTAGATAGTAAAATTGCTCGAGTAATCTGGTAGCGAATATTTTGTATTTTATTTAATTTTAATGGCTAATATTTTATAACCTAAATATTTTATCGGATATAGAAGGAGAAAATTTTGGCAAACGGTGTTTTTGCAATATTTAGGACCCCACACATTTACGTGGTTACTGTTAAATAATCCTAGCAAAGTCTACTTATTATAATAGTTATTTTGCTCCTAAAGTCCTGAATGTACAAATTGCACTACTAGTTTTTCAAGGCTAGAACGTTTTTTAAGAATGCGCTTAGGTGAAGTACCTTTAGCAAGACTGGAATATATTTCTCTTTATTATTTAAAGTTCGGCTTCGACGTAAGCCGTTTATCTCGGTGTTAATCGTTAAAATGGAATAGTACTATGAGTTTATTTTAATATTAGTGTTCCTTATAAATACAGATCGCTTCGTTTCGACTCAGACGTCTGAGAATTTATTTATGTGAATGTGGATCAATCTTAGAGCTTTATCGAATTTGATAATAACTTACGTAATGGATATTTATAGAAAAAAAAACATAATTGAACAAGAAAAAAAATGTAGCAAATCTATGCATAACTCACTGTTTAGATAGATATTCCTGCAAGATCGTGTAACGTAGTCGGTTTTTTATTCTATTTTAAATGATGCTAGTTGTGTATAGGGAGATATCGATAGGAGCCTTTGCCATTAGGTGAAGTTAGCATAGACGGTTACGGCTCTAAAGCTTTCGATACGAATCTTATAGTTACGTGTTTTAATATGACCGTAAATGGTTGAAGAATCCTCTTATAGTATAACTCGTATAGCATAATATTTGGTGTCCTTTGATTCGGGTGGTTAGTTTAGCCGTTCGATGTCTTATGAACAATTAGAGGCCCCACGTCGGGCGCCAATACTTGCATCGTGTGCACAAATACTCTATTCTAATAAAAAGTTTTAATCACTGTTTTTGATACTAAGGAGTCGGTCGATAAGGCTAATGGAAGTTCTATATAAGTTGCAAGTGTTAGTATTTATAGAGGAATGAGTGTGGACAATAACGGTGGTTAGTCCTGCTTCAAAGGTATTGTGATAAGTTGCGAGCCCGCTCGCCGCACGTAGGTCTACCACCAAGGTTTTTAATCTTAATGTATTTAGTTTGTTAAGTTTAACGTTGCTTGTACGAGGTTTCGCCGTAACAATAGGCAGTTTTCTAATGGGTATTTAGTGGATTTGATATATTTTCAGCGGTTGTTTAGCGTTCATAGACGTAACTAATATTTTTGCTACTCGCCGATTCGCGTACTGTCCAATTTTATAGGAATGGCATCATGAATTTTTGATACGTGAGGACCAAAATACGGTTTTGTTTTTTGTAAACGATTGAGTTGACGGTAATGGGAAATACAGGATTTATTTTGCCAGTTCCTCTTAAATGTAAGTGAGAATTTCTAAAATATTTTTATAGTTGTTAAGCGTCGATGAATTAAGTTTTTTATTACATTGTAGCTGCGTAAGTACGGTTGGCGGCCGGTCGCACCATCTGTTTATTCGAGAGCGGACTTGTCGTTGTGTCGTAGATATAAAGTCATTGGACTGTGTGTGCCAAGTGCGAATTTTTCTCGCGTCTCGATTGGGACAAAGTTAATTTATATGAGATGGACATAGTAATATAAGAAATATTACTTTTTCAATCCCATATAAATTCAAGATAATAAATGATTAAGCATTTGAAAGCTCGCCATAAACAACCAATGATAATCGAATTCTAGAGAATAAAAGCGCGTCTGACTGATAAATTCTCATATTAATTTACTTACTAAACGCTAACGCAGCGGTAAAGTACTCGAATGAACTCGCACTTGGAACACTTGTTGACTTGGAAGAGAACTTGTTGTGTCGTAGATATAAAGTCGATGGACTGATCAACTTTGGGCGACCGGCCGCGTGGGTGCACAAGTATTACTCGCGTTACGAAGCACGGGGATTATTTCATTTACCTGTTCGTTTTCTCTGTTGCTAAACTAACGTTGCGCCATTAAATATTTTTATGCATACATATATCGAATAAGTTTTTTATTATTGTGGTGCTAAACTCCCGACACCGTAAAATGTATTTGTATATTTTAAGTGTTTTGTAACGCAGTGTCGGTTATATGTGAAATGGAAAATGTTTTGGGAAGGTACGAATTTTGCTTATATATTAAAGTGTGTAATCTCATTTAGTCCGCTATACGTTCACTGACGATTTTTCTTATAACAAAGATGATATATTTTTGTATCTTTTGCTACAAAATGAAAAATTTGTAATCGTTCCGAGGAGATTGTTAAGCGACGATTGTAACGTCCTTCTTGGTATCATATTGTTATCGTTTTACACTCTAGGATATACCTGGGTTCGTAAATGTCAGCACCAATTAAAAATAATGCTCTTAAATGTATCCTATAATCTTATAAAAGTTTTACCGATAGCTTTACGTAAGTCGAAACTTAAAAACACAATAATTGCTTTAAATGTTCCAGCATTTTCTCGTAAGCAGATACACTGCCACTGTTTAAACGCCGATTAATAATTGTATTTTTAATCTACATTCTGTTTATTTTTTTTTTATATTTTTTGTTTCTTGTTATGACTATTTGTTGTTTAACGATGCTTTGTAGGCACGAACACGTGTTTGTAAAACGTAGATGAATGTTAAATTCGCTAGTCCTTACTCATGTGAGATGAAATCAATCTTTGGATCTGTCCGTTAATGAAATACTTAGGTGTTTTTAAGAATTAATACAAAATAATATACTGTCTGTGGTGAATAACGAATTTTATGAGCTTATTAAAACTTAATTCCATGGTGTTGGTGCCGCGAGGATGTTTTTTGTGTGCAACGGTATCTATTTGACACTACACGCCTCCCAAATATTTCCCCCATTTTTTTTCTATACATTATCGAAAAAAAAAAATACACTACCTACCTCTCTTCACTTATTTATTTCACATTCTCGTCCTAATAAGTGCCGAGGCGTGTAATGTCGACACGAGAGATACGTGCACAGAGTTTTTTCAAAAAAAAAAAGAAAAAATTAATAATGAATGTTAACGGAGCTGAAATATTTCATAAGATGCCAAGTAAGCTGTCGCATGGACCAAGGAATAATATTAAGTGTAGCTCACTTTCACTTGCCGACAGTACTTTAGCATTTTACATAGATGGAATCAATGAATAAAAAAAAATAAAAATATATGATAATTATTAATAAATATTTTGACATGTCTTCTCTCCGTGTTAGATTCATGTTTACAAGTATCTTTGTGATTAATGTTTTAGATAGCGGCATGGTTCAGACTGAATTTAGAGCAGGTTTAATTAAATGTTGGATTTTAGCGGTCATATCTCGAGGTGGTCTGCGAACGCAGTATTATATCGTGAGGGGAGTTACCGGCGAATTGGTTAGGGTTGCCAGTTTAGTATCCACAATGTTGCCAGTAAAAAAAGAAAAATTGTTAATTATTTCTAGTGTCGCCAATGTGTTTATTATTCAATTGTAACGGGTCACATTCTTTATTATTCCTCTTTAAAATCTTTATCTATGTTTCCTTTGAATTTTATAATTATTTGTAACTGTCAAGTTTTATTGAAAATTTGGAATCTGACTCGACTTACCGTTGTCTATTTATATTATTCGATAGATTTTATTCTTGTTTTCTTGTTAATACATTTATACTCCTACAATAGTACTTTAATGATTTGTTATTTTATGTTTCTAAAAATGTTTTATATCTTGCCGATAAAATTTCTGTTATATCAAAATGAATTTATTGTAAAATATTTTAACGCTGATTGTGATGAAATGTACAAAACATGTGAATTGTGGATATTAACGAAATTGATTACAAAACCTTCAAATTGACAAAATACGGTTTTAAAAAAACCCGGTAATTCGGCAACCCTACCTTACCGATCAATTCGCGTAACTACCCTCGTTTTGTAGCGAAATACAGTATCCATTAGGCGTATCGGTGTTAATTATAGTTCACGATTTATTATAAAAAAAGTAATAGTGTTGTACTACGCCAACTGTATCGTTATAATGTTGTGAAAATAAGTGTTAAATGTTGTCCTCTTCAGGCCGTAGATGTATGGTTTATCTCAATATTACGTAGTACATGCTAGATGCAGACATGATGTTTTTTTTTCTTACTAATGATTTGTTAATGTTTTTGGCACGATATTAATTACCTTCTGACAAAAAATATATAATGAAGAAAATATTGTTTGCAGTTTCATTTCTTGCCTGTTGTTTTTGTTTTCAGATATTTTTGTATGTGCCGTTGGTATGTGTAATATCTTGATCGTTTTAAAATCAACCAACAACTTTAAATGGAAAATTTTTTTAATCGTAAATTAAATTTTCCATTAATGCAATGAAACCAACATGTAATGATTTACATTATATTACAATATTATTAATCATACAGCACCACTTTTATGTGTACATCTATAGAATGTGACAATGTCTATAACCGTTAGCCGTTGATCGTTGTCCAAATAAAATAAATATTACTTCAATAATTTATTTATCTACACATTTATACACATTAACAATTAATATTTCATCACGACTTTCCCCAATTTACCATTGGGTACATCAACAGAAGGCAATGTTTCTGTGACTATACCAGTAGCAAATCATATCATTGTCTTATATTATAAACAGCAAAGTGCCAAGTAAAACAATAAATAACTTAAATAATTTATTTATCTACACAGCACTTATACTATACACATTAACAATTAATATTTCATAACGACTTTCCCTAACTTTCCATTGGGTACATTAACAGAAGGCAATGTTTCTGTGACTATTCCCGTAGCTACCGTTACATTATTCTCTCTAATGGTAAATGGTTGTCCTTCGACCATGACCATTCCTTCTAGAAGGGTTAGATACACTTCGCCGTGGTCGCCAGGCATCATCATTTCCATGGATGGTTCTGGAAGAATAGTAGAAAATTGGTTTGTATGTAAGTACATTAATTTTTTAGAGGTACAAAGATTTTGTTACAAGTTAATTCATTTATTTATTTTTTGTTAAGAAACACCATTAAAAAGTGAATTATATTTTTGTATGAATTAAAAAATGGTTAGTTTAACCCATAAATAGAATAATAGATGTGTTAATATTTTTTACAATTGAGTAATTTTCCCAATTGTAAACATATGATGTTGTTTAAGTTTTAAAATTATTGCAAAAAATTTTTCTTATTTTTGTTTTAATAATTCTAGTACCCTTGTAGTAACGAATGACAGATAAAATTAGATATTTCATTGAATCAGGCGTTTTATGGAATTGCACAAATCATTAAATATTTTTATAGCAGAATTATTTTATGATCTTTTCCATTAGATAAAATTGGGACAAATACCTAAATCAATCCTGCACGCAATATTCCATGTACCGCTAAACATCTGCTGAGAATATTTCGAAAATATGGGCTTCTTCCTGCCGCCTTCGCTTCGAGTCAGGAAGTAAACTTTTGCCTTAAAATGGTTGCTCAGAGTGACACTTCGAGCCGCACAGAGCAACATGCCCGTTTCAACTGAACGTATCTTCATACCACGTAGTAAGACGCCGACATTGTCGCCTGCTAATGCCTGAAATTAAAGATATTGAGAAAAATTACTTTGATAAAATATTTTTATTTTGTATGACAGTTTAAATATTTAGTAAAAACAAACTGTTTTGTTAATAAACATTAAATTAATTAAATAATAATACAAACATTTTCGAACTTGAATTTCTATTTAATTCAAAATAAAAGTATGAGTATATAATTATACCTTATTCAGAACAAACTAATTTGTCGAAAGTCAAATTCATTTATTTAGTCTAGTTTGGCCTAACTATTGGAATAACATTAATTATTAATTTAAAGTAGATTGATAAGGTCTAAAACAATATTCTATAAGGATAACCAAATTTTACCTCAACAACGCTAGATCTAAAAATCTGAATATCAGACAGGGTAGTTTTAATATTGAAACCAAATCCCATTAATTCAGCTTCGTCATTTTTCTTCATAATTCCCCTTTTAATAGTTCCAACAACAACTGTGCCTCTACCAGGTACTGTGAACGCATTGTCTATGGGCATTAGAAATGGTGATTCAAGATCTCTTATTATTGGCGGGACATAATTGTCCATGGTATCTAGAAGTTTTCGTATTGATGGTGCTCCTGGAAATATAGAATAGATATTATTTAATTTTTATGTTATATTGTTCTGTTACAAATCAAAATGGATATTTTTTGATATTTGATATTATATTGCCAAGATTTATTTTTAGTATTTCAAATTACTCTTCATTAATTTAAAGTTAACTCGGCAAAGACTGTCTGGTACGGTAATTCTGTATACAAGGAATTATAAGGAATTATTAATGGCTACAAGGATTCTAGTCAAATATATGTAACATTAAATTTTCTAGATCTGATAAAATCTTGTAGCCATTAGTTATCTATTCAGTATTATTTGTAAAAAAGTTTAATGAAGAATTAACAAGTATCTACACATGAGGGGTGATCAAAAAGTAATGATGAACAGGTATTCCTAATAAAGGTAAAGATCCAGAAAAAAAATTTCAGGTTCTCTGGCCTTCACTACTTCCCAGCCAAAAATTGTATAAATAGGACATTATTTGGAGGAGCTACATTCATTTGAATACCAGCAGTCTCATATGCATATCTCGTTAACAAAACAAGAAGGAAAATTTAAAACACATACCTAATTCAGATTCGTCATCATTCAAAGCCTTCAATGCAGACCCAAGTATCAATGGTGTGGCGGCCCCATTGTAGCCAAAGTCTGACAACATCTCCCTCATTTCTATTTCTACTAGTTCAATAATCTGGGAAATTACAAAGACATATTTTACTCATCATACTTATTAGAATTTTTCAAAAGAATTTAGAATTTGATAAGTTTGTAACTATTTTTTTAACTTTAAAAACTACTCTTAAATAAATTAATGTACACTTTATTTTAAATAAAAAAAAATCATTTTGGAGCAGTATCTTAATCGTCACTTTAGTTAAAAAAAAAGAAAAAAAAAACAAGTTGCAAGGAGTAATTATTTATTACAATACCTAGTCAAAAATACATAGAAATGAAAATTCTATAAAAATTGTTTAGAAAAAAAAAACAATAACAATGTAATTTAAATGGCTACTCACATCCTGTCCAACTAAATCAACTTTATTTATATACACAATAATATACTTTATTCCAACTTGTTTAGCCAATAGCAAATGTTCTCTAGTCTGAGGCATTGGTCCATCGTTAGCAGCCACTACTAATATTGCAGCATCCATTTGAGACGCTCCAGAGATCATGTTGCGAATATAATCTGCGTGGCCCGGACAATCTGTATGTGCATAGTGTCTGTTCTTTGTACTGTAGCCAACGTGGGCAGCGTTAATTGTGATACCTAATATAAAATGAACATTGTTGAATGTGTAAACATTTATTTTTAAGCTATTTCGTTTTATTAAAATTGTTTTTTATTTATACTTCAATATTTTAAAAAAAACTTTAATCTACAAACTCTCTGATCACATTCGGTTTTTGAAAATAAGAGATAGAATAATTATATTACTAATGTAAATGGTAATCATAATACGTGCATTATAACAAAATTGACTTACCCCTAGCTTTTTCCTCCGGCGCCTTATCAATTTCATCGTACGAAACATATTTTGATGAACCATCTTTCGACAATACCTTCGTTATGGCAGCTGTTAGTGTAGTTTTCCCATGATCTACGTGACCTATCGTACCTATATTACAATGTTTCTTTTCTAAAGTTTTCGCTTTTTTCTTGGTACAAAAATTACGTACTTCGAAGTTAAAAACACTAGCTAACCTGCTATTTGTCAAAGAATTACTTTTCAATGTAGTTTTAATCGGAAGATTACGAATAATACAACTAATAAACAGTCTTCCAGTCATATTTTATTATTTATTTGGATTATATCATTGCTTTTTGAGGTTATATTTATTAAGGATGACATTTGTCATTGTCAATTTTTCAAATAGATATCTATCTACTGTTAAGTAACCTTGTAAGTTTATAACAAGTTTATAATGTTAGATATCTACAATTATTTTGTAAATATTTCTAGAAATAGAAATATACAAAAAAGTTTAAATAACTATGGTATATTTATAATGTAGAATACCGACAGTGTATATAATTTGGAATACAATTTATATTCGAATTTTATAGGAATTTTTAGGGTCGGGTCAAAACGAAGCCCTTATTATTTTAGCATATCTATCTGTTAGTGTTTCTATCTGCGTTTGATTAAAATTTAAAAGGAAAATTATTAAGGCTAACAAGGTTCTATTTTGTTAGATAGATACTTTTAGCCGAGATGGTCTAGTGGTGCGAACACGTCGATCTAAACCGAAGGTCACCGGTTCAAACCCTGGCAAGCACCGCTGAATCTTCAAGTGCTAAATTAATTTATGTTTAAATATATTTCGTGCTCGGTGGTGAAGGAAAACATCA
>DVXP01002387.1:0-12826 GCA_018235645.1 Junonia grisea | reverse complement strand
TCCAAGAATTTAAGGTTCTCATGTCGTATTGAATACGATGTCGGGGGTTTAATAAATTTTCCAAATTTACACTTGTTTAAATTTAGATACCTATTGAAACATTTTTAATGTTTTCTAGGATCCGGTTGTAAAATCGTATACATCTCTCAACAAAAGAATTACTAACTCGACTTAAACGAGTAGCTGGTATAGCGAGATTATTCTTGCTTCTCTTCTTCTTATTAATTTTATGTATATCACAATTTAATTTTTTTTTTTACAAAATTATCCATGTTTTTATATACATACATCACGTTTTCAAAAATAAATTGAGAAGTGACAGTCAATATGTTAATTTCTTAGAAATTTTTTCTAAATGATTTATTAGAACCAAGGCAATAAATTGTGCGGATAGCTTTTTTCTGTAGGACCAATATTGTATTAATATCGGCGGCATGTCCCCATAGTTGTATGATGTAAAACATTATGCTATGGAAATAGCTAAAATAAACTAAGCGTGCTGTTTCAAAGTCCTTCAATATTCTTATTTTTTTAATAGCGAAAACTGCAGAACTAAGCCTATTCGCCAACTTCTTTATATGATGGCCCCCTTGTAGCTTGGAATCGAGACTGATATCAAGAAAAAATGTCGATTCCACTCTTTCTATCTTTTCTTCGATTATTTATACATTGGCTAGTACATTTCTAACATTAGGTGTAGTAAATTTTACATATTTAGTTTTTTGTATAAGTATACAACAGAATACAACATCTGTGACTGCATTTTTTACTTTGTCAAAAATCGATAAGTTTCGTTTCACTTTAAAAATCTGTGAAGTGTTATTATCAGCAAACAATACAAACTTATGTTTATTTTTTACGAGATAGGGTAGATCGTTGATATAAATAAAGAAAAGAAATGGGCCAAGAATAGAACCTTGAGGGACCTCCATACTTAGCATACCATCAGGAGATTTACGTCAATAATTGTGCATATATTTTATTTTATTAAAACTAAAAGTTAAAAAATAACAAATTGTGCAAATATTTTATATTATATAAAACGTTAAGGACGTGTGCGCCTTGCCAAACATTTTGTAAGGAATTGGAGCGTTCCGAACCGAACCGAAACCGAGACTTCTTATGTGCTCGCGTGGAGCCAGTGGTCAAGATAAAAAATGATTCAAAGAGAATTTTAGGTTAAAAAAGAAATGTACCTATTAATGCCTTGTAAAGGAGATTTTTTAGAAGAATATATATAACCTGTTTAATGTAATATAATATCGTGTTTAGTATTATTTTTAATTTGGGATCACACCTCGTAGCTTTGGCTAAAAGTCGTAGGCACAAAAAGTTGATACACTACTTGTATTTTTGAATTTACTCGGATCATAGACCCCGCAGCAGGTACATCTATTTCATTAGAATTCAGCTCAGATACGGGTACAATTAATGATTGTGCCGCCCATTTAATTAATTTTATTTACTAAATACTAGTAGCCGCCCATGACTTCGTCCACGCGTGTGATGATTGTATGAATTCTTGCAGGGGCTTCGAAAATTTCGATACAAAACCGACACATAATGATCACTTCGCCACTCGTTGCAATTCTTTACAAATAAATACTTTTTACAGATCAACTTACATAGCCAAAAGTATAGACAGTTTGTTTTAGATACGAAAACTTGTAGTGTCGTTAAAATTAAGGGGTAAAATATTAAGAAACATTTTGTACAGTATTCATTTATTTATATAAATTAAATAAATAAATTGTCTATTTCCTTATACTGACTCTTTTACTTAGCATATAAATATAAAATAAATCAAAAAACATTGGCATGTCACAATAAATAATGAGACATAATTTTATTCGATTCAATTTCAAGAAAAGAATAAGCTAAAAGCTTTTATTTTTTGTCTCCGTTTAAATATAAAGCATAATTATTTTTTATCTGTGTACTTTCAATCACCGATGTATAAACACATCTTCACTAATAAATTAAAAAAAAACTTATAACAGATGATTTAAAATGCTACATATTAAGATAATGATAATACTGCTTTTAAACAAAATGGCGGAGTTTGGTTCTTCGCAGTTTTCATTTTGCTCGACGGACAGGAAGTAAGGTTGGTGTAATTCTTCCCGCGTTCCCATGTACGCGTTGATAAGGTCGTTGCCTTGCGTTGTCAATGATCGCGTACGACTCAGCTTCCACGCACCAACTGTTGAATGTTAGGTTTGAAATTAAAACGCTTTTTGTAAAGGTAAAATAAAATATTTTCAAAGAAACTCAATGCTATCATGCATTGAGGAAAAAAAATGTTTATCTAAGAGAATAGTTTTTTCTTTACAATTAAATGTCCAAAGACATATTATAATCGAATCCAAATTTAACTATCCTTATTTCAATGAAAGAGGGATTGACATAATTTTGTTCCTTTTTGAAGATTTTCGAACTAAAACTCTTCATTAAAGAAATCTATCTTAAATCTTGATTCGACTTATCAAATCGCTGGTCAAGCTTTTTAGACCGAAATCGTGCCAAGAAATACAAATAGAATGCCGACACTTACCAGCTCGGTGGTATGGTCCGACGTTGACACAACTGTACGCCAATGAGTAAGATATGTAGTCCGTCGTCAAAACGTACAGTTCCATTTCAACATTGGCTGGTTCCGGTTCTAGAAAAAAATGTACATTTCATATGCCTTGAAAGTTATTTATAACTTCTTAGAATTACTCAATCTCCTATCCAACGTTACTTCCTATTATCTAACGTACTTCTTATACCAAGTCCCGACGATATCCATAAGTGGTTCATACGCGATTTAATCAGTCACTTTTAAAAATATTAATTGAACTTGCGTTGATCAAGTTTGAAAATACCTTTGTGGGCGCTGGACATAAATGACCATCAAACCAAATAAAAGAAAGTAACGTAATTAGGATACTCCAGTTTTACCAGTACACCCTAATCTAATCAAAGTATTTCCACAATGTATCAATATATAAATTCTTACCGCCAGTCCAACGAATTGGTAATGTGACTATCAGTCTAGCGCTGCCATCAGTGGAGTTCACGGTGGCTGTTCCTTCAACAGAGTCCAAGGTACCGTTGATGACTTGCCAGTTGAGTACGGTGACGACTCCCGTGTTCTCGTTAAGAGTGTACCTGGCGCCAACGCAGGTGCCATTCTCGTGAACTTGAGGGTAACGCTCGATTTGGTACCATGTTCCGGAGTACTGTAAGTTTTATCATAGTTTAGAATGGGCTTAATTTTATATGTTGGTGGAAAGTCAGTGAACAAATGGTGGATACGTAAGTATCAATTTCTCTAATTTTTGTCGTGTATGTTAAGTGACATATTCGATAATGGTGAACCTTAAAAGTTTTTAGATATAATATGAATTATAGTAAAATTAATGGAATTGGTACATTTAAAATTTTTAAAGTTGTAACGAACATTTTTAACTCTTTCAACTATTATTAATTACAATAAAGTTACCTGAGCTGGGTCAAAGTTTTGCACCACAGTTATATTAGGATCGCACTGTCCAGGTAAAATGATCTGGTTTCCGCTTTGTACAGGGTAGTGGAAGCAGGCACTGTCGGACTGGTTGACTGGCAGGTAGAACTGAGGCTCCAGAGTTTGAGTAACTTGAATAACAGAGTTCATAGCTTGCTGTGCAGCTTCAGAGAGCTGACGAGTTTTGCTGTATTTGGCGCTCCATACTGAAATTGGTAAATTAAATAATATTGTTAACAAAATGTGGGCTGGACGATATTAATTTCAGGTTATTCAGCACTGATAATTTAATATGGAATTAGACAGACGATTAAATGCATGATAAACAAGATACACTTTGGTAAAAGTAAAGATATAAAGAAACTTACTGCGCATGTATTGATCATTTACATTTTCACAAGAGAATAGAAGTGAATATGTGTCGTAATCAGTCGCCAACACCCAGATATCTGAAACAACGAATGGTAATTAATATAAACCTAACTAAATTATTTTTTCGTATATTTACAAAGATTACAATTTCGTGGTTGTATTTTTTCAGGACGTTATGACATAAATACAGATTTTCCAAATGATTTAAATAACGATAGCAACAAAATACTCACCCTCAAACTGTCCATTACTGTAAGTCTTTCTCAATCTTCCGTTATTGGTAACTGTTACTGTGCTTGTGTTAACTTGAGCAGAAACGCCGAATACATTGGTATCAGTCATCAGGTACTCATTGCCAACTTGTGTTAATTCAGAACTGACGCAGGTACCAGTATCGTGGTCAGTTGGGTAGCTCTCGATTTGGTGCCACCAGCCAAGGTACTGTAATTTAAAGTGTTAATATCCTTTTTATCTACGTACTTATATGATTATTGTGTCTTCTTAAGTAGTATTAAATTTCTAAATTTCTATTTGGTGTCTTTATTGGTATTATTATATTACTTGCCATAGTAGAAGCATAAAATAAGAAGCGATTTCTTCATTCAGACCAGTCCAGTTATCATATACCTAGCTAAATAAATAAAAATCTTACTCTCTGGACATCAAAGCCTTGCACGCCAGTAATATTTCCACACTGTCCTGGGAACAATGGTGCTTCGTTCCTGTCAACTTCTGGTATGTAGAAGCAGGCGTCAGCTGATTGATCAGTGGGCTGGTAGTACTCTGCGTTCAGACCCTGGGTGTTGTTGACAATATTGTTGATGACGGACACGGCCTGGCTTGATAGAGTTGTGTTACGAGATAGCTTCCAGCTGGTGACTGAAATGGAACGCTCAATGTTAGCATAAAATGGATTTAATGTAAACTTCGAAGTAGTTGTTTAGCGATAAGAAGTTTATTGGTATATTTAATTTAAAAGAATGTATCGAAAGGGAGAAAAGCTGTTCTATTTTACAGTATCCTACTAATATAAATTGTCGCTAATATTAAGATAAAGTAATTAAATAACATACTCGGATGAGAAAAAAAAAGAAAGTTTAGATCTATTTAGCACAGATCCGGCTTCGCACGTGTATTACTAGCTTTTTTGAAAATTTTATATAGCCTATATTCACCGGTGAAAGAATAGCTTCCCAACAGAGAAAGAAATATTCAACAACAACAAACAATCAAATGTTTCTTCCTTATAATATTAGTCAAGATTAATAATTTACCATGTCTATTTCCATTTGGTAGGTTACGACAGCTGTACACGAGGGCGAAGCTTGTGTAATCAGTTTCGAGCACATAGTAGTTGACTACGTTGGTCACTGAAAAAAAAATATAAAACGAGAATGCGTTAATATAAAAAATCTACTTATCTTAATCGTAATTAAATAAAATTAAGAGAAATGCATTATAATTTGAATTTGCATGTAACGTCTCAACAACGCAACTACGTCTATATCCACATCTAAAACCCGACAGGTCTCATTACATTAGTACTAACCTCCATTATTCAAAACAAAAGTGACTTCCAACAGTCCACTTCCATCGGTGGAAGCAACGACCGCAGTCGCAGATTGGACATCAAGAGTCCTGTTAACGACTTGCGTGTTCATTACGTTGACGCTTCCGCCGGTGCCGGCGGTGTACTGCGCGCGCGCACATTGCCCACTTTGGAAGGCTTGTGGGTAGCTCTCTATCTCGTACCATATGCCGAGGTACTGTTGATTTGGGAAGTTTGTTAGTAAAACAGCTGATATGAAATTATCAAGAATATAAGAATAAAACATTCATCACGAAATCTCCAGAACTACGGAATCTAGATATGGACTTGAGTTAGTAAGAATTTTTCTTTTATGATGCAAGAACCTATAATCAGCTTTCAAATAAGTTTTAAAGGACTTTATAACGCTAAAGATTTGGTTAATATTTTGATTGTTAGTAGAGGAATAGCCATTTAATTCTTACAAGAATGATATCTAATCGTAAATAAGTTATTGATACAAATTTAAATAAAAACAAAGTTGTAAAATATTACTTACATCTTGCGCACTAAAGTTAGCTTTAGCTGTGATAGATGGGTCACATGGACCAAGAAGTTCGATGGCTGGCGGTAGTTCCGGGTACACAGGGTAGTGGAAACAACCGTTGATTGTCTGATCAGTGACGTCATAGTAACCCTCGAAGAGATCACTGGTGTTGGAGACTATCTGGTTTATTCTGGAGGTAGCAGTTGATGAAAGACCAGTTTGAGATCTGCTAAGCTTCCAGCTGTATACTGTAATAAGATATAAATTTTAATGTCGGTGTAGTGAGAAGAGGTAAAGTTAGCAGACTCCATCTTTTGGGTCATTAGATTTCGTCAATATCTAAATTCTATATCTTACCCTGTTTGGATGTGCTGTTAATATTTTGACATCCATATAATAAGGCGAAATCGTTGTAATCAACATCCAAAACGTAGAACGTCGTTGCGAAGGTTTCTGTAAAAAATGTCCTATATTTATTATCTACGATAGCTATAAACAGTAGTTATATTCAGATAAGAAAAATAATCGAAAGAAGAGGATACTTTTTCAAAACGTATAGAATCTAAATATTAATAAACTAAAATAATATTCACTTTCAAACATTTCATAAACTTGAATTTTCCTGTGTAAAGTAAAAATATATAATTCTTACAATGGCACATTAAATAATTATGTGACAGTAATGATCTACAAACCTCCCGCATCATTGCTAAGTGTAACATTAAGAACTCCTCGACCGTCGCTCGCCAATGATGCAGGTCCAGAGAAAATAGTCTGCCTCTCGTTTGATACTATTGTTTTGGACATATTGAATTGCTGGTTGGCTGCATTGAACTCGTTGCGGACACATTCGCCCTCTTGCAGTTCGGATGGGTACCGAGAAACTTCGTACCAAGCTCCTGAGAACTAAAGAAATAATTATGTTTAAATTTGCTAGACGAATACCACTAAGTCATTTTTTTATTTAGTTTATCAGAACGTCTAATAAAATCTATAATTATAACTTTTTTTTATGTAACATTTAATTCACCAATTTGCCAGAAATTTTCAATTTTGCACATTTTCATATTTAACAAGTGAAATCAACTTACTGAATTAATATTGAAGTTGTTAACGATGGGCAAATTATCGAAGTTACATTGTCCGTTCTGCAGCACTGGGCCACCGTTGTTGTCCGGATAATAGAAACAATTCTCTTCGCTATGACCTCTTGCAACGTAATAGTCTTGTCTGAGAACTTGTATATTGTTGATGACGTTGTTAATGGCGGTAACTGATGCTTGTGTTAGAGATCTTGTTCTACTAAGTTTCCAACTGCCAACTAGAAAATTAGAATATGAAATGTTATTATAGATGTTGACATTTTTTTTTACTTGGAATTTTTAATTTACACCTTGTAACCCTAAGACCTAAGACCTTGCAAGACCAAATCCTGATAAGTGCTAAAATCCGCACATTAGATTTTTACGACTATATGAGACCCTACTCTTTGTTCCATCAATTCCAGGCCATTCCAGGCCCTTAACTGCAATATTTTGAAATTATTTTTAAATATTTTAACTGCCTTAAGTTTAGACTTTAGAGAATGATTTTGTTTGTGAGATATGAGGTAAAAAATAAAATGAACAAATAAAATAAAAATAGGCTTACCTCTAAAACTATTGTTGTCAATGTTGGTGCAAGAGTAGACCAATGCATAATTGTTGTAGTCAGTTGCCAGTACCCAGTATGGTGAATATGTGGTAACTGTAACAAGTGAATCATGCTTAAGGTATTACGTTGCAGCTACCTAATGTAAAATGATGGCCATTCAGTGAGAAAATACACGATTTAATGTTTCATCTTGCAATAAATTAATTTGTAGTTATTATATATAGTAGTTTTGAAAATTTAGCTTGTCGCTTAAAATGACCTAGACTATTTACTATTTTAGAGAAGTATTAAATAAGATTTTCTCTCTTTTATAACTCATTTCCTGTATGGACATATTTGCTTTGTTTTAACGTCGGTCGTCACCCAAAAGCGTAAAGTTAAATTGAAATTATTTATACTTACGATTGGTGCCAGCAACTGGGAACGATACAGTGAATTTGGCAGAGGTATCATTGGTTGCAGGTACAGCTAAGCCGTTGATGGTGTCCAGCTCCTGAGCGACAACTTGAGTGTTGAAGACTTCGACGCCATTTGGTGTCAGTGTGTATGAGGCGGTCGGACACGTTCCATCTTGGAAGCGAACTGGGTAACTTTCAATGTCGTTCCATAGACCCATGTACTGGAAAAATTATGTTTTATATTGCTAATGTTAGATTTACAGTAATTGATGAATTTACAAAATTGTCAATTTCAAAGAAAAATATCAGTGTCAGCAGGTGATGAATTTTGCTACAGAAAGCCAATGAAATTTAATGGTACGGAAAGATGGGATTATTTGTATTTGTATTAATATTATTGTCAATATTTCTTACTCATCTTAAGGTAAAAATGACCTGCATCGCGGCAATGTTTGTCAAATTTTCTAATTCCAAGAATAAATCAGAAATCTTAATATTTAAATAAAAATAATTACCGCGGTGATATTAAAGTTGGTGACCACAGGGACATTTTCATTGCATTGCCCTCTGAAAACCACTGGATTACCGTCAGGAATGGGGTAATAGAAGCAACCCTCCTCAGACTGATCGACGGAAGTAAAGTAACGGTTGTTCAATACGTCAATATTGTTGACAATTTGGTTAATTCTTGCCGTTGCGTTGGGTGTCAGTTCAGACGTTCGACTTAGCTTCCAACTGGTAACTGGAATTATCAATATTTTTAACAGTTATTTTGATATGCTATTTTAAAATACTTTTAACTATTGGGTATAAATAAAACAAAAACGAAATGTATAAAATGCACATTACAATAATGATTGATCATTCCGTATGTCGTTAGTTTTATGTAAATTAACTAAAACAAATAACCTATGACATCAGTAAACATCAGGACCAATCGAAATGTTTATAATTGTGGCTTGTTTATATATATAAAAAATATTATTCAAATTGTCGATATTAGATTCGTTCGGGCAAAGGATATTAGACTTTACCTCTTCTTCGGTTGTTGGTTAAGTTCCTGCAGCTGTATACCAGGGCGAAGGAGTCGTAATCCGTATCTAGCACCCAGTATGGAGCCGGTGTGGTTGCTAAAACATTGATATTCTTGGTTAACAATTCAAACCTCTCAGTTTGTTACAGATTGCAATATACATATTTAAGTTAAAAAATAATGTGTGAATGAGAATAGGAATTTACGATATTATGGATATGCTATTTTTGGGTAAATCCATTTATCAGGTATGCAATTTCTTTAAAAGTACCACTCACTGTTAGGGAAGTATACTGAGAACTTAGCGCTTCCGTCAGTGGTAGCGGGGAACGCGCTGCCGTTGATGGAGTCGAGCAGCTGGTTGACGACCTGCGTGTTGTAAACGTCGACGCCGGTGCCGTCGGCGTTCAGCGCGTAGTTGGCTTCGCTACATGTGCCCGTCTGAAATTCCTGCGGGTAGCTCTCGATCATGCGCCATCTTCCCAGGTACTATAACAACGTGTGAACATTAATTAGACCGTTAATTAAAAATATAGTCGTATTTCTATTGTCGGATTTTAGGTTTTTGAAACATTTTGTGACTACTTACTCTTGTAAGATCAAAGTTTTGCACTACTGCAATGCTGTCATCACATTGTCCGACAAAGTCTATAGGTTGACCGGGTACTGGGTCGGGGAGATAGAAGCAAGCGGCATCCGACTGATCGATATTTTCATAATATCTATTTTCCAGTACGGTTATGTTGGCAATGGCGTTGTTGATGGCGGTATCAGCCGCAGTACTTAATTGCTGGGTTCTGCTGAGTTTCCAGCTGTACACTGTAATATGTTTGAAATATTGTTTAAATGTTTTTAAAATCTTGTTCGCGACGATGTTAATTTATTTTGCATTAGCAACTATAATACAAAACATGAAATATTCTACACTATAAATTAGTTGTGATCAAATTGAAATAATATTCAAAGGTGTCTTACCTCCAGTAAAGTCGTCGTTTAGATTGACACAACTGTACGCTAAGGCATAGTTGGTGTAATCCGTAGCCAGGATCCAGAACGGTATAGTGATGACTGAAAGAGAAATATTGTGTTATTGACTGTTTCGTCAAATTAATCGTAAAACAACAGATCAGCTGTCACTTAATATTCTCTACAATTTTATACGTAAAAGATATTACAGATTAAATCATGACTTTTCATGCAAGTGAAAAAGTAACATATTATAACTTTGTAACTAGGTACCGGTTCCATTGGCGGTGAGAGTTATGGTCAACCTTCCGCTGGAGTCTTGAGCTGACGTGAACGTCACTCTGCTGTTGGTGATTCCGAGAACTTGGTTGATGACATTGGAGGAAATGAGGTTCAAGGCGTTGCTGCCGTTTAGTGAGTACTCGTGATTGATGCATTGACCAGCTTGTTGTTCCTTTGGATACGCTTGGATTTCATACCAGGTGCCGACAAACTGTAATGATGTCACATTTTTATTTTTAAAATTTCAATTATTATCTCTCTCGAAGCTATTGCTCTATTCTAGTTTTCTCGAATCGAATCAGGTTTTGTGGCTTGCGCACAGAATAAAAATACTCAGAGGCATATCCAGATGTATGAATTTATTGTTCAAATGAACCATAACTTTTCGGTCAAGTGAAAAAGTACAAGAAAATATAATTGTCTAATATATAAAATATTTTACATTTCACGAAATTCGGCACTGTAATACTCACTGCTGTCATGTTGAAGTTTGGAACTGCTTGAATGTTATTATCACATTGGCCAGGGAAAACGACAGGAACTCCCGGTTGAGGCTCTGGATAGTAAAAGCAGCCTTCTCTGCTCTGGTCTCTCACGTCGTAGTAACGGTTGTCGAGAACAGGGATGGTGTTTATGATGTTATTCATAGTTGTATTTGCAGTGGCTGACAATTGCTTTGTTCTGCTCAGCTTCCAAGACCAAACTGAAATGGTGGAAAATAATTTTTATTATAATCCACAAACTTTTCACAAATTTATCTTCACAGATTGATTACTATGTATTCCATAGAATTGAAATATTAAGATCTGTAGATTAAGGTTTATAATATAATTGGCACATACCTTGCCGTCTCTCTGCATCAATATTGACGCAAGTGTACACGAGAGAGAAAGTATCGTAGTCCGTGGCTAGTACCCAATATGGTGTTTCTATGGTTACTATGTAAAAAGAAAAGAGAAAATTAGCATTTTATTGTATATTACCTGTGCAAACAAACAACAAAAGGAAGTAGACTTACGATTGGTGCCAGCAACGGGGAAATTAACAATGAGCCTCGCGGTGCCATCATTAGTTGCCAGCCTAGCAACTCCCCGTATCGTGTCTAGGGTCTGATTGATGACCTGAGTGTTGAACACATCCACGACACTCCCCGCGAGGGAGTAATAGGCGTTGTTACATGTACCTTCTTGGAAACTAGTAGGATAGGAAGCGGTGTCGTGCCATAAGCCTAAATACTAGAAAGAAAAAAAATGATATCACTTAATTACTCAGGACGAAAAATAGGTTAATTTAATCTATCTTCAAATAAGTGCTGAAGTTAAGATCTGACTTCATTAGAGCAATGAAAGAAACAGTCGTAACTGTTTTTTACAGAACCATTGCTTACAATACAATTAAATGAAGAATTATCTAAGCTTACCCTGGATGCATCAAAGTTGGTAACGACTGGTATGTTCTGATCACATTGACCACGGAATATTACAGGTGTATTGGGACTGGGAACGGGGTAATAGAAGCAACCCTGCTCAGACTGATCGACGGATGTAAAGTAACGGTTGTTCAGTACGTCGATATTGTTGACAATTTGGTTAATTCTTGCCGTTGCGTTGGGTGTCAGTTGAGACGTTCGACTTAGCTTCCAACTTGTAACTGTAATTATCAATATTTAACAGTTAATTCAATATACCATCCTAATCATTGGGTTTTACCGAAATATTGGGTATAAATAGAAAAAATGAAATTGCAAATTGAGAAAGATGGCTATATGTAGAGCATGAAGTGATAACTTCGTATACTTTTTATGAAAATTCGACAAACGGAAGAGTATGAAATTTACCATACTTAAAGTTAATGTGGAGGGGGATATCTAAAAAGGTATGATTTTTAAAATAAAACTTGCATTTAATATGTTAAATTACATAAAATAAGACTTTGTCACCTATCGGCACTACTACATGGATCCATTTTGATGCCTTTGTAATAATACTATCAGTCACTATATTGACAGATGTCAAGGTATTAGATTAAAATATTAGCAAGTTTATTTACAGAAGAGGATAAAATACCCGACTGCGGAAATATCGTCCCGTTTTATTATATCGGTTCGTGTACGAGGTACAGTGTATTGGCGTCAGGGCGCGGCGTGGATTTTATAATTAAATAATTACTTTAACTTAGTTCATGTTCAGCCGCCAACGGCGCCGCGTACTCTCACAACTTACCAATACCATTTACCATTTACCATATATATGTATATCTCTTTATATTACATCATTAATTACTTATTTACTATTTTTAACCAATCTACAAATATAATGTCGCCTTACACCCGACAGTACGCATTTTGATAATTTGTGTTAAAATTGTAATACAAACGTGGCATAATGTGTACATTTTTGTAAAGGTCTTTTTATTACCTTTCATTTGATGCCCATGTTGCTAGAATAAGTTTTAATAATTAACCAAGTGCGTGTCGAGCCACGTGCATGAAGGGTTCCGTAGTTTCCCTCATAATATACGGACATTCAATAATTTAATC
>DVXP01002386.1:0-12830 GCA_018235645.1 Junonia grisea | reverse complement strand
TGACAGATTCGAAATTCAAATGTAATATTTTTTTATAATTAAGTGTAACAGTATTTATGGCCAGACTAAGTATACATAATTATAGCCTACTGAACACAGGTCATATATAGATGAACTTGAGCGAGGTAATACTGATTAAAGGAAATCAACTTAAATTAACTAACATAACTTTTCATAAGATGAGTGGGAGAGCCAGAAGTTGTTCTTCATGTCCTTTCCTTGCTGTTATTCTTCATTCTATCTTCTATTTTTCCTTATTCATTTTTAAGTTGGCCCTCTTTTGGTCCATTTGTGGATCCTCTACTGTTGCTTACGTCCATAAATGTTTGTGGCGATATTATTTTAACGTATGACGACAGCTTCAATCTTCATAGGTTAAAATAATACCAAAGCATAGCTGTAAAATGCATAATACAGAAACAAACAGATCCTTTGCGTTTATAATTTTTTATAGATATTTTTGCAAGCAGAATATACTCACCCTGATTAAGCGATTTCTAATAACCATTATTTTCAACAAACACTTAGCGTATCAAAATCTTCGATTACAAACAAAAAACCTTGAGAAGGTAATATTGTGTTGGCAAAAGTTGATAAAAAAAATTATCATCCGTGAAATTGGTATTCCGTCGTTCGGTTCCGCATAAATTTAAATAAAGTAAAAAAATGTTTGTTATTTAATTGCATCGTCAACGATTAGATTGGCTTTTCTATGTTTTTTTTTGTTTCACTTGTAATCCTCTGCAATTATAATCATCTTGGTGTATTTAAAAAATGTACTGAAGAATTTTATGATAGAATTAAATAGATAGAATCAAAATTCAGGATGTAGGCAAATAATTATAAGCCTGAATTTTGATAATAATCATGATACAAAATGTTGCTTTGCGTTGTTTATTACAACTGAGTAGTTGTAGTAATCTCTGCATAAAATAAGTTACCAATTTTAAATGATTTATTATATTGTATCAAGGAACCCTAAATCTAGGTCGTCTTTAATTTCAAGACATTTTCATATAACATATCTCTGCAAATTACTACATATAATTAACACCTATCAATCTTACCTATATAAAAAATATAGGTATGCCTAAGTAATACTTATGCCTTGCGTTTTTTAAATATCGATTTAAAAAAAAAATAATTTAAAAATAATCAACAAAAACCACAAAACTACAAAATTGTATATTGCGTTCCATATTCCACTAAGGAACCCTAATCGTAAATATTTACGACAACTTGATTAAAAAAAAAACAAATCGAATAAATGACATTATCTGTGGTGCAATTTAAAAAGAGTAAAACTTGTTTATTGACAGAAATGAAGTAACTTTTTTAAATAATTTAATGGATGTAACAGAAATCAAGTTTTTAAGGTTTTTTTGTTTATAATTAGATTGCGAATTCGATTGGAATATTTTAATAGGTCGAAGACATTGCGGTCAAGTCACACTAATGGGGGCGTTGAATCGATATTGATAAATACGTCTATAATTTTGCATTTTTGAATATCAAAATACAGATTGTGTGACATAGCTAGAATCCGTTAAAAAGATGTGAAGTGGGCAACTAGTCACCAATAGTCCACTTGAAGATACTCGAAGAATTTATACGTATATGTAATGATTACTAATTCTACTTATACCTAAATTAAAATGCGACCTAGGTTTATTATAAAAGCCAAATGATTTTTCTTACATCTCTATACCTAATCGTATCGAAAAAGTCTTGTAGACCAGTGCAGATCCCTTTAAAAATTACGAAATAGGCGAGAAAATTATAGTAGAATGAAACCAGTGTCATACAACACTTTTTCATAGGACTCGTAGCTTAACTGAAAATCAAGATAAAACGTTTTTTAGTCTTTTTAAACGCTCCCCCCACCTCCCACGTCCCGCACTCAAATCGCCCGCAATTTATTTTTCCTTTCATATTTGTCGTATTCTCTACCATTTGGAATTGGTTTCATTCTACTATAAATAAGATTTTTTTTTTCAAAACCTATTTGTACTGGTCTATTTATTACCCACTTGAAGAAGTAGGTAATTATACAAAAAAAAACTCTTCATTTTCGAACTTAATGGCTTTTGCTATGCTATCTTAAATTATGAATCTGAGATTATAAATTAACATACAGACCACAACAAATATAGCCGGTATAAATGAATATTCGTCACGTGCGGGAATCGAAGCCGTAATTGTTGATGCTGCGTCTAAATTTTACTAAATACAATAAAATAAACTTTAAACACAAAAAAAGTGTAATATAAAATAAAAAAATGTCCTCATTCAATCAATAAATATTAATTTTCAATTCATTTTCATTTATTTCAGAGTCATATTCGCGGTACTCCTGTACTCGAGCGCAGTGAGCACAGCGCCTCAAGACTCCACCGTGACGTTCGTTAAGATACAACCCTTAATTACCGACGACGCGTCAAATACCACCCAGGAACCCAGGGTGGACGTACTACCCACGAACATTATATTCGAAAACGAACCCATCACTATCAATGACGTCACAACAGAGCTAGATGAACCGACAACAGAACTAGTTGAAGCAACAACAGAAGATGTCACAACAACTGGACCAACAACTACAACAACGACGACGACGACGACGACGACGACAACACCGAAACCTAAACTAACCCAAAGTCCCAGATTCCTATCAAAATTGAGTCATTATAAGAAAAATTCTCTAAACGCGGTGTCGACGAACGCTGTAAATTCATTCGTGATTTCACCGAAATCAGATAAGCCATATAAAAGAAAGTTCAAAAGTCGCTGCAGGTGCGAAAAGATCGAAAATTGCCCCAAATTACAAATTACCGTGCCAAGGTGTCCCAATGACTATTTCTTGTGTTGTTTCTAAAAGTTTTTAATAAAAAAAAGTAAGAAATCCTCAGTACGTAGCGATTTTGGAATCGGAGAAAAAGAAAAATCATTATAAATAATTTTCAAACAGTTAATTATTACGTTTATAAACTTAATTCTAGTCCCACCGATTATATACAAAAAAATATATTGGTTGAAAAAAATCGATATATTTCCCAAAAACAACACAGGAATTCCAGGTCCAATCTATTTTAATTTTTTACTATTTGTAATCACATGACAATATTAAAACGGTTAAAAATATTGTCACCTCGGAAAGTAAAAAACATTGCGAGTGTATAATTAATATTAAATTACCTCTAGATATTAATGTATCGAAAAGGACTTATGTTTTGATTGAAATATGTTAATATTTAGGTAACTTATTTATTGGGAATCAACGTCCACGTAGCCTTTATGTATAGTAACAATGTAATATAATTAAGTTCTTATTAAGAATATACAAATCATTTTAAATAATTGTTTTATTAACATTTCAATGCCCTATTTTAATAAAAATATTTTTTTCATTATGAGTACGGGTAGAGCGTAGGAATGTTTTTCTAAGTAATGTTTTGACACTGCCATAAGATTACGTCACGAGTAATTAAAAAAATATGGCGGTCATCAGTCATGAAAAAATGTCACAAAAAGTATGTTTTTGCCCCTTTTTTAATCGGGTTTAAATGAAAACAGTATTTTACATGAATAATTCACATTTATTGATATATCATCCAGAAAATATACGAAGGCAGTCGTTGTATTTACATATTTGATATAATTATTACACTATTCAAACATTTTTACAATTACAGTCATAGAGCAGGAAAACATTCTTATAATAGAGTCCAAAGTTCTCAGTTAGAAAGGCACAATTAATGAAAAATTAAAAAAAAACTATTTAAACTATAGTTATAATTAGAAAAAATGAGCATAAAATGTTAGGTATTAGGAGATCATTAGTTTTGCATAAAAATAAGTGTAGAAAAAGAAGTATAGAAACAGTAATGGAGTATGGACGTTAGTACGATAACTTTGGTTACATCATTTACATAATTATATAATTGAATTAATTTCTAATACAATGTTTTACCTACTTTTCATTGACCTCATACTGAATTGACAAGTACAATCAGTCATGAAGATAAGTTAATTTTCATCTATCTATACACGTGAAATTAATTATAGTTGAATATGCTAAGTCAAAAAATAATTTTCATTGCACTAATGTCAATATGGGTTGAGCTCACATTTTTGACACTAGTTATTTAAAATAATTGTCCAATGACCATCCCAAAATCTATGGTTACATTTATGACACGAGAAAAGGAAATCTTATAATATTATTTATAACTATTTTAGCTTAACTGCTCAGGTGTGTAATCTCACTTAATTCAAAACATTGGACAGATAACTACGAGTTAATATAAGTTATTTTTAGTGAATTAATATCAACATATAGTAAGCCGCGGTAAACTCTTAAGAGTATTATAATTATTTTACGTATTAATAAATTCAATAGTTACACATTGAGGCTTAATTAGTCTTTTTTTTTTCAAAAATACACAGGTTTTCGCTACAAACATTTATGCTAAAAATCTTTTGATAGGCCATCCTTTTATTAATTACAAAAATAGTGTACACATACATAGAGATAGTGGACATGCTATTTTATATTTTTTAAACACCCCAGAAAAATAAACATGCATTGCAGACCTTATATTAATATTATTAATATCTAACTGTTAACATTATATCGTGTCATGAGTCCAGCTCATAAAGAAAATAAAATATTCTTATTATCGTCATTTACACCACACTCAGTATTTTTTTCAATTTGTTAAATTCCTAAAGAGTTTTTATTAAGCGCTATGCACTTGTAAACAAAGTTAAATGCAATTTTCTTTTATTTTACAAATAAATAATTTAACGCGTAATGAATAACAATATTTGATTTTTTTTTGTGCAAAGGAATGTTTATAGATTCCTATAAATTATTAAAATTTTACGAGACTGTTTAAATATACATTTATAAATTGAGTATTTAATGTTTTTATTTACAAATTTTACATTGCACAGGGGCTCTAGAATATCGGAGACACTTATTCTAAATCAAAAAACAAACTAGATATATTTTTACAATGAGCTTAAAATATTATACAAATATACTTCTATAAGGTTATGGCAACATCGAATTTATGTAATCTGTTTAATTTACGAATATATTTTGAAAAAAGTATGTATTTTTTCCTGCACATAAGTTGGCAACACTTTAAAAAAATAATTTTGAAACACTTAAGTTTATTATATTTTATAGGAATATCTAGCATTATAAGATCCTTGCTTTTAAATACATAATATATTTAAAAAACAACATTTTTCCATATTTACTCCAAATATACAGCCATACATTGTGATTTTTATAGTAGTACTATAGGTTTTAAATAAAGTATAAAAATGTTTTTTAAAGAATATAAGGTCATGTCGATTATGAGTTTTAATAATATTTTATTGTCACAACAAGTTAGAAGTTTGAGCGTCGCCTGCAACATCAATTTATGGATTCTCTGTGAAGTAAAAAAAATAATGTCAATAACTTTTTACTCACATAAAAATGCAATGAGACATATTTTTTTAACATATCAATTATAATTATTAAGCCCGTCACAGACTTAGCTATAATATATATGAATATACCGTACTTTAATATATATAGCAAGCTACAACACACACTAAAAATATATATTTTGCCTTCATTTGTATGGCGATCGTCATATAGTAATATGCAACAATTTATATTACGGTATAGCTTAGTGACGTCATAGAGATATATATTATAGCTGAGTGTGCGGTCACTCGAAAATTTGTATAGAAAATTTATAGTAATATGCTTTGTGTGTGTGACGGGCTTTATTCTGTAATAAAATTAAAATAATATTTATATTAACTTTACAACACCTCAAAAAAAGTCACAAAGTGCCCATAAGTTTGTTGCGCAGGTTTACTGGTTACTGGCCCAGGGCATGATTACAAATGATTTATGATAATAGTAACAATACATACCTTGTTTAACAACATATGTCGGTTCAAAGTGTTCAGCCCGGGTACAACATATCCGCATCTCTACCGCATTGCTCCTGAAAAATAAACACAAGTTACATACAAACATATTAGACAGAGTTTTATGTTATAGAAACACTCATAATTAGAATCTAAAACAAATTGTTCTTATCTGTACCTGAATTTATAAAAGGACATAGGAAAAACAGACAACCCCTCCCCCTTTTTCCTCTCCTTGCATCATTTTTATAAGCAAATTATAAAATAAACTTAAGAGATCGAAAATAAAAACGTCGCTTAGACCGTCTATTAGAATCATCAGGTCAAGAATTTTGACACAGCGTGCGAAGCGACCCATGGCTTAATTGCTAGAGCACTGGCACGGATCGACAGAGGTGCGGGTTCGAATTCCGTTGGGTCGCGAATTTTAGATTTGATATTAAAAGTTTAATAAATAAAAATGTATTATTAATACCTGGTGCTCGCTGAGGAGGTACACCGGCTGCGGTTCAGCACAGAACTCGCAAGGGATATACACGGCCGGTTCGGAAACCGACCGGTCCGGGCGGTCCGACCGATCCGATCGGTCCGGACGATCTGTCCAGTCCGGCTGGTAGCGCGCCAAGTCCGGTCGACAGCCCGTCTGTGGCCCATGTCGTTAGAATTATTGTATAAAAGTTACAGAACAATTCAGTATAGTGGACAGTTTTTGAAAGTGGATTTGAATGCATTTTTAATTATTTTTTATAAAACGATTTCGATAATTAATTGTTAATTAGAAATATAATTTCAAATCAGTGTTGTAGAAATATTCAACAAAATCTATTCAGTACTTTAGTTTTTGAATCAAAAATAACGAATAAAACTACTTTAAATGGGCGAAAATTTCACTATCACAAGTTTTGTCTTGAAAAAAATTATTTGTAAACTTTATGAATTGTGAAAATTTCCGATTCACACCGCCTTATACAATTATGCACAGACGTTAAACTCAGTCACTCACATCTCACTATCCAAATATATTGTTAATTTGTATTATTAATATATTATAAGATAATGTATATTTATGTAATCATATTTCTATGGACCATTGATGCCTGAAATCAATAAAATAATAATAAATTGTATATTAAGTCTCCAAGTCCTGACCTGATGCTGCACCAGGTCGTCTTCAGGCACAGGCGCGCCGCAGAACTCGCACGGCAGGTGCACGGGGGAGTGCGGCCCGGAGTGGACCGGCGACCGCACGGGGGAGGTGCGACCACTGGGGACATGAGGGTCATATTGACAAAAGATTTTGACTTTGCCTTTTATTTTACTACTAAATTCATTTCCATTCTTGATTTTATGGCTTATAGCAGTGACATGTAATATTATTAATTTGGCGAAAAGTTGAAGGTAATTATTTATTTATTTGGCGTAACGTCGATGTCTCATAGACACGACGAAAATTGTTCGAGTATTCTACTACTAAGCATTATAACCATTTAGTGAAATTGTAGAGAAGATGCTGACCTATGACAGATTATGATGGAAGAGGGATAGAAGAATTTCCAATGTCAAAGTAGTCTAATTATTTTTATTTTGACTGTTTTACAACTCACTCGATATTTTAAATAATGTAAGAAATTATGTATCATATTCTGCTTAAAGTAAAAAATCTAATCTACCTTTGATGGGGCTCATTGTTGGCATTAGCATTATAAGGTGCTGTGACCTGAAAAGAAAACAAAATCGGTTTTAACAAAATTAACAAGTATAAAATAAGAAAGACTACCAATACCAATAAATATTACCTCATTCAACCCCCTCCTTAATTCCCTCAACGACGACTTGATCAGGCTGAACCTGTCCCCCTCCTCCCCTGGTCTTTCCACTCTCCTTCCTTCCCCCGAGCTCCCCTCCCCTGGGCTCCTCAACCGCAGTTCATTAAACCTTTCTTCAAATTCTTGAGGCGTCATCGGTTTCAAGTCCCTCAAGTCGTTCCTTCTTGTTTGTGTACTTGATTGTGAATTTACCGCTTGTGCATTTTTCGTTTGTGAATTTGCCGCTTGTGAACTTGATGCCTGTGTATTAGCTTGTGCAGTAGCCGCTTGTGCATTTTTTGCTTGTGAATTAACCGCTTGTGAATTAGCAGCTTGTGCATTTGCCGCTTGTGCACGATCAACCCTATGTGGTGACCTCGACTGAGATCGTCTTCTTCTAGAAGCTGCTAGTTCCCTCCCTGTCCTAGTACTGGTGTTCGCAGGTGAAGATAGTAGGTAACCGCATTGCTCGATGGATCTGTTAACCCACTCTCTGGCTTTCAGGCCGTTCTGGTCAACCTGCTCATCTAATTCGGGGGAGTTCTGTATACGGTCTATCATTTTGACTTTCTCGATTTTCGCTGTCAGAGAACTGGGGGGTGGCAAACCTGTTAAAAAATGGGAGACTAGTTAAAAATTTAATTGGATTTAGCTAGTAAACTTGTTCAAAAGGTTGTGATAAATATTCTGCTTAATTATGAAGGATTATGGAACATCATAAAAGACCATCAATCCAAAAAACTTGAGTGATAATTTTGACACAAACAAAACTAGCCACATTTTTTCCATATCATTAAAATAATCTATAATATTAGTCTCCTTATGCTGGTTTTATTATGAATTTTAGGGTCATAAGTGATCATTTTTTTTTATTTCGTCAAGTTCTGAATATGTGGTATTATTATAATTTGGAATCAATATTGTATTGTACATTTTTGACATGGGTTTTGATGAAAAATTTTCTCACAATTTAGCATTAAATTATTAACACTTAACTAGTGTACGATATCTCAGAGAGCAGTGTTTATTAAATCGTTATTAAATATACATTAAGAAACTAAATGGAACAAAAATGGAACCTTGAGGGACTCTCATATTTAGTATAGCCTCATACAATCACTTGTTATTTCCATTGATCTTTTGAATTATTTTACTGAAATATGGCTTCTGAAGATCGATCGCAGTTCTTTTGGGTAGCAAAAGAACTGCGATCGATATTGGCATAGCTTGCTGAACAGAGTTGAGTGTTGAACACTATGAAAAGCCTTAGGCAAGTCACAGAAGAAACTAAGTGCATTATGTGGCTTTTCTTTGGCCTCAAATATGTAGGTACGTATTTGTTTATGTGCTGTGTGAGCCTCACCCTGGGACATGAAGTAGGCGGTCTCGTCCCGCAGGCGGCGCTGCTCGGGGGACTCGCGGCGCAGCTGGCGCTGGTAGGCCCTCAGCTGCAGCTCCTGCTTGGAGCCGCGAACTAGGTGTAGGTCGGGCATCCGAGGGGCTCCCGGCGGCTGCGGGGCGGGGCGCTTCTTCACCGCACCGCGATTGGCCCTGCGATGACAACCAATATTTATGGGGATGGTGGATATTGGCCGCCACCGACTAACCACCGAGCTGACCACGATTAGAAAGGGGAACAGACCAAACGAAGAAGAAGGATATTGGCGGTATTTTATTATTTTTAACTCCTATTTCAATCGATTTAAAGACAGAAAAGTTCTCAATTCGTCGGGGTCTCTTTTGAGCCAAATGAAACCACGAATATTGCATAGCAAGAGTTTAACAATCCCTGTTTACATACTTCTAATAATTAATAATTAAGCCATTTGTAAAACAAACACTCTTTCGATATACAAAATCCAAAAAATACGTTTAAAATAAACATCACGAAAGAAAGCCTTTGTTAATAAAATGTAAAGAAATTACCATAAATCCTTCTGCACTTTATCCGGTGCCACCGCATCCGTGTTCACTTGGGGCTGATCGTTGGTCCTCTTAACTCTCGGTATCGCACCGTTATGAGACGAACTGTACCCATCCGCGACTACATTGTATGACTGATTGGTTCTGTCTGTTAAGGGACTCTGGTTACCCTGGCCTCTACTTGAACTAGCCGCTGTTAAGTTACTTGAACGACCTGAGCTCGAAGGACCAGCCGAACTTGAGCCATTAACTTGAGACTGTGATGTACTCGGAAAAGATACATTTTCTTCTAAGGTATATGAGGGAGTGAAATGCCTAATTTGTGTGGTCGGTCGCGTCACACTGGTATTTACGATGCCATTTGAATAAGGTTTATTGGTTTTGATTGCATCAGATGAAGTGATGGGCTTTGGCACGTTTAAAGGTTTTGGCACGTTCGTCGTTTTATCATCTTTCTTAGTTGGCACCGGATCTGCAATGCAGAAGAAATTGGGTTAGAGTAGTATATTGTTATTTTGATTGTTCATAAAATTAACAAACGAGCAAGCTTCAAAACTGGTGATTGTTCTTTTTGAAAACACTGGTATATTTTAACTTTTCACAGATGAATCTTTGACTGTCTAGCATTAAATAGCTTAAGACATTCCGTACCCAAAATAATGCCAAGAGGACCATATTACTAAGCCAAATCATAGTGCAGGTTTTGGAGAAGAATTATTTAAATGCTATTTAAACAATTAAAAATTGTCTTGCGCCGCGATCTTTCATGACGGATTGATATCGCATTCCTCAAATTCTTCCTTGCTGCACTTTAATACAAATGAGCAACGGCTTTGTGGGAGTATTCTTACTACTCTAAAAATAGAAATGATCTCCGTAGCAGATTGAAGACGATACACTGTGAATCAGGGAGCTCACCGTCATCAAGTCGGATGAAACCGTGATTAGAGTCGAGGTGGAGCTGACGATACTTGTGCATCACCCACTCGCCGCAATCACTGCACTGCTCTGTACGCGCGCCGCAGTACCTCTCGTGTGACGGCATTGAACTGCGACGGAGCTCCAGTTGGCAGAACCTGGACATAGGATAGTGCTTCCAATGCTCTTGAGCTCGTTAAAAATATTGCTGATTTAAAGAATTGGTCATTGTGGTCAGGAAAGATCCTGATTTTAATAAGAAGTCATCAAATTTTTGAAATGTACCACGAAAGCTGAGTTTAATGCAGTTGTGCCAACTGGGTAAATTTTAAATGGGCTGAACTATGTATACAGGGCCTCAATATTTTTGTTTATTTGGCTTAAAACTCAGAAGCTTGAGAGGGCCTTGTTGTTAGAATAGCTGAAATTACAGTTTTACAAACGTTATTAGTCTAGAGAGTAGAGTTTTAGATTGCTGAAATATGAATAGTTCATCTTGAGTTTACAAGACAAAGATTTACATAAAAGACGTAGATTTTTTAGTTACGTTCTATTATATTCTTAAACAATGTAACTCACTTGCAAGACTTCATAGTGTGTGCACAGGAATCTCGGATATGATCTTCAAGGTCTGTTCCGCACACACTCTCACCGCATTGCTTACATGGCACTATAAATTGAATATATGTCACGATTTTATCAATTTTTATTACATTTTTAAAGTAACGTAAATGCATTGGGAATTACGAATTAAGTTGAGTTGTCTCCGCTAACAGATTAATTGCGGCGGTCATTTTCACGAACTTCTGCCATGACAAATTTTTTGATTGAATAATGACACCGCTTGAGTTTTCCCTGCCATACGTTTAAGAAATTTACGACATCTCGAATTCTCGATATGTCATCAATTTATGACTAAAGTGCACTCTCGTAATAATGGCTTCAATCAGTTATTACAGAAAAAATTTAAACAATCAAAAGCCTAACTTCTCTTCTCAATCATTCTGGCCCTTCTTCCTATTTCTTTTAATTTTTTATTTTTAAGCAGACAACATATTTATGGTATTTTTTGGGTACCTACAACAAAACTACATATCACTATCTCCTTTACCTATCTTAGATCTACCAATTCAGCTAAAAAAAGGTTGTCTGCCTCGTTTCAAAGTTTACCGCATAAATAGCTACTTTTTACCACCCTTAAAAATATGTCATCCGAGGCCTATCGGACCTATGAGTTAATCCGCCACTGATCTCAATGTATAAGCAAACTCAATAATAATATATCAACCAGTATGTATCAACTTACATAACTTATGCATTTTCTCGTGATGGTCCTGCAGTTCAGCGTGGGGCACCGGCTCCTTGCACACGGGGCAGACCCGGATGTTGCGCGCACAGAAAACGGTGTGCGTCGTGAAGTTCACCGCCGGGATCTCTCTTTTACTATTAAATTGTTTTATGTATACGTACGGTTAGGTTAAGTTCAAATTGAAGAAGGAAAGAAGAAGAAGAAACGCTTTGCACATTTATGACAATTACAGTAGAATTCCGATTATCCAGACTCATTTTACGACAAATTTCTGATTTAGTTGCAACAAGACAAATATATTTCCTGCTTCAGCATGTAAGTATTCCCTCTTTCATTGGTTTGCGTCTTTATTGCTTGTTTCTTCCTATATAATGCTTGATTCCTCACCTGTTAAAATGTAACTAGGCATTGTTTCATTTAGTTATGAAATTGATTATCCAGTATTAAGTATACGGAATACTCCTGGTTTTAATTGATCCAGATATGATTCTATTGTACTAAAATTCAGTAGCTTAGAGGAGTCCTGTTTTTTGTTTAAGAATGTTTGTGTGTTGAAGAAAAATATCATAAGATTATCACACACAACTAACATAGAAATATTGTATCATAATATTAGAACTACAACTTTTGCAACACAAATGACCTGACTCAGAAAACTTCATACAATTTAATAGTCGATTCTATAATTCTTTTGTTTTTTAGCGAAAGTTGTCAATAAAATATTTTTAGATTTTTTTTTCGTTTTTTCTCTGTAAAAACCACTCTCATACTGCAAGATATATTGTAAAAGAAGAATCCGAAATAGTTTCAGCTGCTCTTAGATAGAAGTTAGATACTATACCCGTTTCGACTAAATATACAGGGTGTCCCAGAAAGTGTGGATCAAATCAAACAGGGGTGAAGGGCAGGTCATTTGCCATCTTCTGACCCCAAAAGTT